>SZWC01002222.1:188803-209066 GCA_023375785.1 Penium margaritaceum
AGATAGATCAATCTCATTCAATGAACTGTGAGTTTACATGTGACATGCAAGTTTGAGATCTCCACCACAGTGGAATCAACAAAGGACGCACAAGCCACCAGTAAACTGAACACACAATGTAAAGATAGATAGATAGATAGATAGATAGATAGATAGATAGACAGACAGACAGACAGATAGGTAGATAGATCAATCTCATGCAGTGAACTGTGAGTTTATATGCGACATGCAAGTTCCGAGTTCTCTACCATAGTTGAATCGGCAAAGAACACAGAATCCACTGGTTAGATGAGCACGCAGTGGATAGTCTGGAACAGAGCCCTGAACTCACACTCGCAATCAAGACAAATTCATCTTGGCCCTCTTCCCCCCACTCCACAAAGCACAGTTCTACCTTGGATGGTCCGTCATCCCTTGTGCACAAAAATCCACGCTGCAGTAAGCGTGCACACCAAAATATGAGAATCAAAGACAGGAATCGAGGTTCCAACTCCCATCCTAGAATCAAGGTTCCAATTCCATCATTCAGAATTGCAATGGAATCGAGATTCCTCACTTTGTATGTGGGATGTACTTGTTATGGAGAGCACAGGCATACATCAGCAAGTTTCAGGTGATCAACATACAAAAAACACAACTATACATACCTTGTTGCGTCTCACGTGCCATGCTTGACAAGACAATAGGTATGTGATGCTACACTATTCTGTCTTTTAGGTAGTGCATTTTGGCATGGAAACCTATGAGAAGTGCAGAATCGAGGTTCCTGAATACAGAAATTGAGAATCCTTGGAATCCCAAATCCTGTATTTGGAATTCCAATACTTAAGGTCAAGACCGACTCAAGATTCCAAGTCCATCGCCAGAATCGCAAAAGTCTTGTGGCGTGCACCCTCACACTGCGGCAATGTCTTTGCAGCATGCTCCACGGCCCGCTACCGCAACTCCTGTGCTTGTACTTGCTAGAGGGCCACCGCCACTCCTATAGTACCTCCGTGCCGGGCGAATCTCTGCTCGGTCACCTCCGACGACGTCCGCAATGTTGGAAAATGGCCCCCGGGTGGAGGGCAGTTGCAACGTGCACTGACAGGCCTGCACTTGATGTTCACGGCTTTCTCTTTTTGGCATGTGGATTCTGAGTCAAAGCGTGAACTTTCTGTTCACCTCACGCTATGTTTCTGGGAGTGGAAGTGAATTGTGAAACAGTTGCTTTTGTGAAGGGAATAAAGCGATTTTGCATTAGTTTTAGGCCATTAACATGATCTAAACATTTTTAGGGCTATTCATGAGCTCTCCAGCGCATCAAACTGTGCACAATTCCAATCACCGTAGCTCCCACTGCGTCAGCCAAGACAGCACCCCAAACCAGCTGCTTAGTCGGCAGCGCACACCACGTCGCCCGCCGAGGTGCCCTCACACATCAAGGACCGATCAAAATGCCATTCCTGAGGTGCAGATGTCCCTACACGTAGTGGCGGTGCCCCTTACGCATTTGGGATCTATTTTTATGAGTTAATCATTGAGTTTGGTGATGATGGGGACTGATGTGGTTTGAAACCTGTTCGCGAACCTGCACTCAAAGTTTTGACCAAGTCCCCGAGTAACAAACTAGTAAAGTGAGTTCTGGACTCCGAGCCAGGATTTTGGCCAAGTCCCTCAGCAACAAACAGCACTACTGACATCCGGCAAATCATCCACCAGACGCCTCGGCAACCTTCTGGATCAAAATCCCCAGATGGAATTTTGTTACTCATTTCTTTAGTTCACCCAAAGTCATACCGCGGCCGGCTCCCAGAGCCGCCGCGCATATCCCAACTTTGGAAGCCCACATCTCCCTCGTTACTTGTCCGATTCCAGTGAAACAACTTCCACCATATTGAACATGTTATCAACTTTCAGGGGCTTTCCTCGACTCTAGGATCTGAGCAATACTCAAGCCACTAAATCCAACTGCAAGGATTTTCCTCTCTCTTGCGGCTCGCTGGCGCCTCCCGGCGCCGCACTTGGGCATGCAGAGGGGCAAATCTTCAACATTCTCACCCTTGCACCTGCCATGCCTACTGCTCCTGCTTGCTCTCAGTCACCTTTTGCTGCACCCTCCAACCCATCATAGCTGGTCATTGCAAGCCTGGCCACGCTCATTGCGTGCCTGTGTACGGGTGGTGCTTTGGTGAAGCAACCCGCAAGCATGTCATGAGTGCCACATTGTTGCAGCACCACCTACCCCTTTTTGACCATGTCCCGTTCGTAGTGATAATGTACGTTGATGTGCTTCTTCCTCCTGTGTTGCGTCTAGTTATTAGTCAGCAAGATGCAGTCAGTTTTGTCCTCTTGCACCACCGTAGGCTCTTGCTACGACACGCCTAGCTCCCCCAGCAACCCGCAGAGCCACACCACCTCCTTGACCGCCTCGGCTAGTGGTATGTACTCTGGTTCCACCATGGAGGTGGCAACACAGTCCTGCTTCCTGCTGCATCACAAGACTACTGTACCAGCTAGGAAGAACACGTAGCCAGATGTGGACTTCCTCTTGTCCACATCGCCAGCGTAGTCTGCATCCATGCAGCAGACGAGACGAAAGGGGCCGTCTGCCCTTTGACGTCGAACCTCAGGTGCGCATGCCGCGTCCCCTGCAAATAGTAGAGGATGCACTTGACTGCTTGCCAATGTAGTAGCCCTGGATCGGCCACGTACCTGCTCACTTGGCCCACGGCGTTGGCTAGGTCTGGTCCAGTTGCCACCATGGCGTACATGAGACTGCCTATCACCAATTCGTAGGGCACCCTTGCCATATCGTCCCGCTCTTCTTTTGTCTGCGACACCATTTCCGCACTCAGTTCACAGGTCGTGGAGACCGGACTACAAACTAGTTTGTAGTTCTCCATGCCATACCGCTTCAGAATCTTGGCCATGTATTTGGCCTGCCCCAGGTCAAGCGTGCGTGACCTCTGGTTCCGCGTGATGCTCATCCCGAGGTAGTACTCCAGCTCCCCCATGTCCGACATCTGGAACTTGTTGCTCAGGTGCTCTTTCAGCCGCTACAGGCTTGGCAGATCCGTCAAGCACAAAATCAGGTTGTCCACATAGAGTGCAAAGATGTGATGGAGCTGTCTTTCACGCCGCACGTACATGCTCTGATCCCAATCACAGTGCTTGAAGCTGAGTTGTGCCATGAAGCTATCCATTTGTACGGACCAACATCTAGGCAATTGTTTTAGACCGTACAAGGACTTTCGCAGCTTGTACACCTTGCCCTTTGTTGCCTCCACCCCCTCTAGCACCTCCGTTTAGATCTCTTTGTTTATGATGGCATTGAGGAATTTCGTCTTTACATCCATTTGGTGGAGTTCCATGTCCTTTGCGGCCGCCATTGCAAGGATTATCCGGATGCTTGTGAACTTGGCGACAGGAGAGAATGTCTCATTGTAGTGCTCGCCCTTACGCTGTGTGTATCCCTTTGCCACCAGCCACACCTTGTCTTTGTCAACCAAACCTTCCTTTGTGAACTTGGTCTTGAAGACCCTCTTTGAGCGAATGACCTTGGCATCTTTTGGCCTGTCAAGCAGCTCCCACATGTTGTTTTTTTTAATGGAAACCAGCTCTGATTTGATGGTTGCATTCCATTGATCCCCTCCGGGTCGTGCAAGCACCTCTTGCATGGTAGTTGGCTCTGTTGGTGCAGCCAGCATGCACTGTGTCATGCTGATCCATCAACCGGTGCTTGCGTCAAAGCGCTGTAGCGCTTCCCGCCTCCTGCTGCGGTACGATAGTTTTGGTGGCGCATCTTTGCTCTACTATGATCCCTCCGACTCTACACGTTTTGCTTAATCATTCACCGGTCAGCTCCCTGAGGATCTCTCCCGCTCCGGTGACACGGATCTCGCCCAGATGGATGACACGTCCAATGGATTTTCCACCGAAGCCCGATGGGCAATCCTTTGGGAGTGTGCGCCTTGGCACCCTTGGTGCCTCTTCCACCGGATCCTTCCAGTGGATCTCCCCATCAGCTTCATCATCATCGGAGTTTTCCGCGTTGGCTGCCACTGGTGGTACACCGTCGTGCTTTGATGCCGCATCCTCAACTTCAGCGTGCGCCGGCTCCTCGTAGTCATGGAGTTGGAACCACTCCCCTGTCTTTGGAGAGTCCACCATGCCTACGTCGTTGCTGCTGATGTAGCTCTATTGCTTATCAAACTCGACGTCTTGACTACGCAATACCTCCTCCTTGTGCATGTTATAGAGCTTGTGCACCTTATGCGCACTCTCATCATCAAGGAAGATATATGACTTTGTTTATAGCTCTAGCTTGCTTTTGTGCTGCTGCGCAGCCTGCACCATTGCGTGCACCTTCCACCCAAACACTTTCAGGTGTGCCACACTTGGGTTGCGTCCACTCCAAACCCCTTGGGGCATCTTCCAGCAGCTCTTCCCCTTTAGCATTGCTAGAGGAGTGAGGTTGATGGTGTAGCTCGTTGTACGCATAGCTCCCATCCAGAAGATTAACAGAAATTCTGCATCCACCAACATGGCCCATACCATGTTGAGCAGCGTCTGATTTGCTCACTCCGCCACACCATTTGATTGAGGCGAACACGGCGTAGTTTGTTTCTATTTTTTACCCTTCTCCTTCATCCACCTGCTACTGCCCACATACTCTCCGCAATTGTCAATGCGTAGTGCTCTCACCTTTCGATCAGTCTGCCTCTCCACCGCGGTGTCATACTCCTTTAGCTTGTCTAGGAATTTGCCTTTCTAGTTCATATGCACATAGAGTTTTCTTCTGTATTCATCTTTGAAGGTCACAAAGTAACGTGCACGGCTCTTTGACTTCATCTTGAATAGTCCGCACACGTTGCTTTGCACGACCTCCAGCAGGTCCAAGGCGCAATTCACGTTCTCGTTTAATGGTTTGCACCGTGCCTTGTCCAAAATGCAAGGCTCATAGTTTTTGTTCTTTGCTACATCTATCGCCTCTTCTGCATCGTCGATATCGAGGCCGCCTACCAGCTTGCGCTTTGCCACCTCCTTCACGATTGCGGGTGAGGAATGCCCTAGTTGTCGGTGCTAGAGCTCCGAATCAGCTCCCCCTCCTTTAGCCAGATTGACGGTGTGTTCCCGCAAGCCTACTTAACTCGTCGCCACGGGGATCACCTTGGTCTCCATGATGTAGAGGCCTCCCTTGCGCTTAGAATCCAGCACAGGCTCTCCGCCACCGTCCTTCCGTGCGAATGTCCCCTTTCTCCTAAAGAGCACGTCGTATCCCTCGTCCGTCAAGTGGCTGACACTTAGAATGTTAGCCAAGGAGGGTATGTGCTGAACGTCCTTAATGACACGTTGCACCCGCTTCCCACCAACCAGTACCTCAACGTCTACATCTCCTTGGCCAGCTGCCAGCTCAACTTTGTCATTTGCGACCACCATGGATTTGCTGGACTTAGTGTAATTGATGAACCAGACTTTGTTGACCTTGGTGTGCTCCTCCTCCTTGGAGTCAAGGCATGACCAGTTGGCCTTCATGAGGTAGTGCTTTTGAGTGCCGTTGAGAAGCGCCTTCTTCCCTTTAGCATCCTTGTCGCCGGCCTTTGCGTCCTCGGTGCACTCACGGGCCCAGTGGCCCTCCTTGCCGCAGTTGCAGCACTTACCCTTCTTGGTGCCCTTCTTGCCGCCTCCATGTCCCGTCAGTGAATCAGCGGGATGTAGTCTCGAAGTTCATCTGATTGTCTCTTAGTGGTCTACGTATTCTGTTTTGGGCGAATCTGAGACTGAGCGTGAGCTTTCTGGTCGCCTCAGACTATGTGAGCAGGCAAATAAGAGACAGTCAGTTTTGCAAAGTGAATAACATGATTTTTCATTAGTTTTGAGAAGATGAAAATTCTGAAAACATTTATAGGGCTAGTCATGAGCTCTCAAATGCACCAAACCGCGCACAATTTGGCCAGGCGTAGCGCAAGTTACGTTTGCCAAAGCGCAGGTCTCACCCAGACCAGAAGCCTGACGCCGCCACACACCGTGGCGCCTTCCTTCACGTGCAAAGTGCCTTTCATGAGGCGCAGATCCCATTGCACGTGATGTAGCGGTCCCCTGCAATGTTTCCACGCACCTTCCCCACTTTTGGGTCGAGTTTGGTGATGGGGTGTGACAAGGTTCGAAACCTGTCCACGGACCTGAAGTCGGAGTTTTGACAGTCCAAGAGTAACAAAACATAGTACTGAGTTTCAGACGTTGAGCCATGATTTTGGCTAAGTCCCTCAGTAGCAAAGTGCAGAACAAGATCCGGTGGATTATCCACCAGACGCCTCGGCAGATCTTCCGGAGCAAGATTTGTAGATGGTACTTTTGTTACTCGGTCCAGTCGATTATCCACCGGATTTTGAGTCGCAGCCGGCTCCCAGAGCCGTTGCGCACACCCCAACTTTGGACAACTATATCTCCCTCGATACTTTTCTGATTCCGGTGAAACAACTTCACCGGATTCAGCGACTTGTCAACTTAAAGGGGAAATCATCGGTCTTTGGATCCAAGCAATCCTCAAGCTGCTAGATCCGCTGACGCGGATTTTCCTCTTTCTAGTAGCTCGTCAGCGCCTCCCTGCGCCGCTCTTGGGCATGCGGAGGGGCAACTTTTCAACATTTTCCCCCTTGCACCTGCCATGCCCGCTGCTACCGCTTGCTCTTGCTCACCTTCCGCTGCGCCTTCCAGCCCATCATAGCTGGTCATCCCAAATCCGGCCAAGCTCATCGTGTGCCGGTCTGCGGGTTGCGCTTTGGTCAAGCAATCCGCAAGCATGTTGTACGTGCTGCAGTGCTACAGCACCACCTGCCCCTTCTCGACCATGTCTCGTGTGTAATGATAGAGCACGTTGGGTGCTTTTTCCTCCTCTTTTGTGTTGGGTTGTTGGTCAGTGAGATGGAGCCGGTGTTGTCCTCTTGCACCACCGTTGGCTCCTGCTGTGGCACGCCCAGCAACATGCGGAGCCACACTGCCTCCTTGACCGCGTCAGCCAGCGCGATTTACTGAACTTCCACTGTGGAGGCGGTGACACAATCATGCTTCCTGCTATACCACGAGACCACTATTGAGAATGAGAACACAATGAATGTGTTAGATTGAATGAATGAGTGAGAGGTAGGACAACTTGTGGCCTAAGTAGTAAAACAGGAAGCTAAACAGCAAGTGGGGTGAGGTGAGGTGCTGTGAAGGTGAGGTGGTGAGGAGGTGAGGTGATGAGAAGGTGAGGTGGGGAGGAGGTGAGGTATGGAGTTGATGTGGGGAGGTCAGGTGGTGGGAAGGTGAGGTAGGGAGGTGAGGTGTTGGAAAGGTGAGGTGGGGAGGAGGTGAGGTATGGAGTTGATGTGGGGAGGTCAGGTGGTGGGAAGGTGAGGTAGGGAGGTGAGGTGTTGGAAAGGTGAGGTGGGGAAGTGAGGTAGTGGGAAGGTGATGTGGTGGGAAGGTGAGGTGGTGGGAAGGTGAGGTGCTGGGGAGGTGAGGTGATGGGAAGGTGAGGTTGCCCAGATTTGGGGAAAAGATAATGCGGGGTGAAGTAGCGGTGTAGCCTGTTTGGGAATAGGGACAAGGTGGGGCAGTCCCTAGATGGGATAATGCATGGAGTAGGTTTGGGGGTAAATTGGCGGGGTAGCCCAAGAAGGGGCAAATAGGCGGGGCAGCCTTTGTGAGGGCGAAATGGTGTGCTGGGTTGGCAAACATTGCTCATGGGGGGATTTTAACCTGTGAGGTGAGTCACAGGAATCAACGTGAGAAGCAAGAGTCACTGGCACACCCCTTAGAATCGTGGTGCTCACGTTGACACCCCTTGAAGGTGAGGAGGGCAAAGGCTGAGGAGAGGAAGGAGGCGGTGGTGGTCTTTGTGGGAGAGGGCCTTGGTGAAGATGTCTGCCAAGTTGCCCGCGGAGGACACGTGGCGGACGTCCAGGTGACCAGCCTGCACTTGCTCGCGGATGTAGAAGTACCGAAGCTCGATGTTCTTGGTACGTGCGTGGAACATCAGATCCTTGGTGAGGGCGATGGTGCTGGCATTGTCACACCACAAGCGGGGCTGAGGCTGAGGATGGCCAAGCTCGCAGAGGAGGATGCGAAGCCAGGTGGCCTCCTGTGCCGCCATGGTGCCGGCCTAGAGTTCCGCCTCGCAAGAGGAAAGAGAGACGGAAGAAGATTGAGTGGATCTCCAACTGATGAGACCAGAACCAAGGCGGAAACCATAGCCTTGGGTAGAACGACAATCTGCTTGGTCATCCGCCCAAGAAGAGTCGGTGAAACCCTCGAGAGAGATGTCCGGGGATCCACCAAGAGTAAGGCCGTACGCTTGAGTGGAGTGGAGGTAGCGGAGGACCCATTTGGCCGCACGCCAGTGGTAGGTGGAGAAGTGGCCTAGTCCAACAAAGCAAGAGAGGACGCTGAGAGGGTAGGCCAGGTGAGGACGGGTGTAGACCATGGCATACATGAGACAGACAACCAACTCAAGAAAGGGGTCCAAGGAGGAGATGATGGTGGGGACAGAGGGGTCAGTAAGGCCGTGCTCGGTGGAGAGAGGCGTTGTTGTGCTGTTGGATTGGAGGTGTCCGAATCTGAGGAGGATGGTGTTGATGTACGTTTCTTGAGTGAGGTTGACGGTTCTGTTGGGACGGTCCCGCCGAACCTCCATGCCCAAGTAGTGGGTGAGCTCACTGAGATCCTTCATGGTAAATTGTTGCATGAGGGCTTCTTTGAGGGCAACGAGCTCAGCGAGGTCACTAGAGGCAAGTGTCATGTCGTCAACGTAGGCGAGAAGGAAGAATCCGGAAGAGGAAGTGCGGATGAAGAGACTAGCGTCGGACTAGGAAGCGTCGAATCCGAGAGAAATGAGAGCAGATCAGAGCTTGGAGTGCCACTCCCGGGGTGATTGTTTCAGGCCGTACACGGATCGATGAAGGCGCCAAACGGCGTCGGAGAAGGTGGTGGGATGACCTTTTGGAGGTTCAAGAAAGATGGTCTCATGAAGATCACCTTGAAGGAAGGCGGCGGAGACATCCATGGAGTGGAGCTCCATGTCGCAAGCGGCGGCAATGTGGAGGAGGGTGCGGAAGGTGGTGAGTTTGGCTGTGGGAGTGTAGGTGTCAAAGAATTCAATGCCATGCCGTTGAGAAAAACCTTTGGCGGCGTACCGGGGTTTGAACTCGACGGGCTTCCCAAGTGCAACTTTCACCCAGTAGATCCATATACCCTTCACCAAGTTGGTGGTGGGAGGGCGGGAAACCTCTGAGTAGGTCCCAGTGGACAGAAAGTTTGTAAGTTCACTGTCCATTGTAATGCACCACTCCGCGGCGTGAGGCCCACCAAGAGCTTGCTCATAGGTGGCGGGAACCGGGATGGAAGGGGAGGGAGTAGTGGTGACGGAGAGGAGAAGAGTGGAAGGAGGAGAGAGGGTGGGGATGAAATGGTGGTGAAAATCGGGAGGAGAGGGACCGTGGTGAAGCCAATGAGGAAGGGTAGCACGGGAAGTTGAGAGGGAGAGAACGTCTTCGCGATGGTCCTCAACGAGACCAAGGTCACCACCGCGAGGGAAGGGTGGTTGAAGGCGGGACGATCGACGAGGGCCGGTGGAAGGGCGAGGCGGAAGCGTGGGTGGGGAGGAGGGAGGGATGGAGGGAGAGGAGGATGAAGGGGGAAGGAGGCCAAGACCGCAAAGCTCGCGAAGGCCGATGGGAGGATAGGAAGAAGAGGCCAATTGGAGGGGTGGAGGAGGGGAAGTCAGAGGGGGAGGGGGAGGGGGAGGAGGAGGGGGAGGAATTGCGGGACATACGAGGAGATCCGGGAGGAGAGGGAGGAGGAAGAATGGGGAATCCGGGAGGGGAGGATGGATGTGAGGTAGAGGGTGGAGGAGGGGGTTAACCGGCAAGGGAGGAAGTGGGGAAGGGCTCAGAGGAGTCGTGGAGGATGGGGTCGGGAGAGGCGGCAGAGAGGGGAGGACATCAAAGTGGACCCACTCAAGAGCGGGTATGGAGTGAGAGGTACCGGGGAGGAAGGGGAGGGATTCTTCGAAGGCGGCATCTAAACTATGAGTCTCTTGTCCGGTGGCGGGGTCAAGGAACACATAGCCAGTCGAATTTGGAGAAAAGCCCACAAACATGTGAGGGGTGGCGTATGGGTCAACCTTGGAAGTGTGTTGATGTGAGCGTTGGTACTTGTTGAGGAGCACATACGCCATAGAACCCCACACGCAAAGATTGGAGACGTCCGCTTTCTTACTGAACCACGCCTCCCATGGAGTAACATCCGGAAGAATAGAGGAAGGGTAGAGGTTGTGGACGCGGGAGGCGTAGCGGAGAGCGTACACCCAATAAGATTTCGGTGCCAAAGCATGAGCAAGGAGTGTGCGGATGATGGCGAGGAGGACGCCGTTACGGCGTTCAGCAACTCTATTTTATTTGGGTGACTCGGGAAGAGTGAGTTGATGGTCAATGTTGTGGTGGTCGTAATACCCGGAAAGGAGAGTGGAGAGGAATTTGCCTCCACGGTCGAAGCAAAGATGGAGAATATTGCGCCCGAATCAGGCGGATACATGGTTTACCCATGCAAGGAAAGCGTCCCGTGCATCCGATTTGGAGGCGAGCTGGAGTCCAGTTTCAAAGCGAGTAGAGTCATCAACAATAGTGAGGAAGTAGGAGTGACCTTGGAGAGAGGTGGGGTGAATCGGGCCGACAAGGTCAAGGTGGACCAAGTCGAGAGGCTTAGGGGCACGGGAGGGGTGAGGAGGATGGGAGGTGGCTTTGAGCTTGCCAAGAGTGCAAGAGGGAAAAGTGGGAGCGGGGAGAGTGGGAATAGGTGGGAGACACGGGAGACCGACGATCATGTTCTTGGATGTGAGGCGTTGGAGGGCGGCAAAGCTTGGATGGCAAAGTTGGTGATGGTGGAGGATGAGAGGGTTAGAGATGTGATGGCATAAGCAAGTCGGAGAGGGAGAGGCGGCATGTTGGAGTAATGCTCCTCATCATGGCAGGAGTGACTCCAAAAAATAACACCAAAAAGACAAGCCAAGGTGGCTTAGTGGTTAATGGTGTCCACCTCTAAAGGCAGGGGCCCAGGTTCAAGTCCCACAAGATCAATTTCTGCCCTGCCTCAAGGGAGGTGGAAAATAGATGCCAAGAGGCCAGCTCAAACTCTAGAATTCCTCCTTAAGGTTCTAGAAGGCCAGGTGAGGGTCTAGTAAGGTGGCACACCTTCTAGAAGGGAAGACTTGTCCTACAAGGCATCTAGAGGTGTCTAGGTCTTCTGGATACCTTCCCTCCTACTAGAAGCAAGCTGAGGAATCTAAGAAGGGGCAGAAGCTTCTAGAGGAAGGAAGGGATGGCTTCCTGGGTGGGCAAAGGACACCCTACCAAGGGCCACTCTAGAAGCCATAGAACCTGCTAGGAAGCTCCAAATCTGGCATGCTTTGGTGTTCTGGAAAGCTTACATCAATTGTTGTAAAACACTACTACTTGTGAGCCTTGATCAAGTGTTCATTCCCAGTCAATTGATGCAAAAAATATTGCATCACTCTCTGACCAGTTTTCTGCCATCCTTGAAACCAGTTGCCTCCATTATTTTAGTCTCTCCAAAAACAGTTGGTGGTGTGAACCAGCGACTGCTAGGGACCCTCCAGGGTGCACACTCACCCTCAGGCCAACAAAGGGTTATGGGCCCACGCCTTTAAGTGGTTCCAAGCCAGCTTGAGTTCACACTTCCAATAGCAAGACATGGCAACCAGCAAGCAAGAGAGCAGTTGTACTATCCTTAAGTTTGATGGGACAGGCTTTGCGTTGTGGAGGTGGCAGTTTGAGGTCTTCCTCAACGACAAGGGACTGCTTGAGCTCGTAAAGGGTGATGAGACTGCTCCACCAGAGACTGCAACGGCTGAGGTGAAGGAGGCATACAAGAAGCGCAACAAAAAGGTGTTGGCGCTTCTTGTGTCCGCGCTATGTACGTCACAACTTGGGCACATCCAAGGATGCACCCTAGCCGCATAAGTGTGGTCAAAACTCTGCTCCATCTACCAGTCAAGAAACCTTGCCAATGAGCTCTTCATCTTCAAATGGCTCGTCACCCTCCGAGCCAACAAAGGTGACAACATCATGGAGATCATGCAGCAGATTGAGTCACTCGCAGCGGAGTGCGTGGCCACTGGTTGGGAGGTTGACTCTCAGTTGCAAGCTATGATCCTCCTTCTAGCCTTGCCGGACAGTTGGAGTCCCATGATCACAGTCCTTGGTGGTTCGCCTTTCGACAAGCTGAAGTACCCGAAGGTTGCTGAGTACATGCACAACGAGCGGATGCGACGTGGTGGTCGAGAGAGTGTAGCTGCATCAAGTTTAGCTTACACGGTTCATCCTCACAGTGGAGGCCGAGGCGACAAGTGGAAGGGTGCAAAACAGGGCATTAAGAAGGGTGACAAGAAGGGTGAGTGCTTCAACTACGGCAAGGATGGCCACTATGCGTGCAATTGCCCCAAGAAGAAGCCAGACCGGTTGCAGCGGGGCGGGAAGAAAGACGAGCAGGCTCTTATGGCGTACAACTCCACAAACTTGAAGGATCCAGGAGTTGCCGTCATTGACTCCGGATCAGGCCGCCACACATAATACAACAGGGCGGCATTTGTCACCTACGGTGCCTCAGAGAGACGCATGACGGTGGCCAACGTCAAAACAGAGGTGGCCGCCGGAGAGGGTAACGTCCGCATCGAGTCTATTATGGATGGCAAACCTGTTACGAGCACAATCCACGACGTGCTCCACATGCCCAACTTTGGGGCAAAGCTGCTCTCCATCAGCCAACTTACCAACAAGGGACTTGAGGTGCTCTTCACAAAGAAGGAGGCCGTCATCCGCAAGGAGGGTAAAGGCGAGTTTATTGCACGTGCCAAGAGAGAGGACGACTTGTACCTGCTACGCTCAAAGTTCCTCGGTAGCCGGGCGGGGTCCAACGCCGCCAATCTCGTAACGAAGGATGAAGGAGACCTGGACCTGTGGCACCGCCGACTTTGCCATGTTTCTCCATTGACGGTGAAAGAGATGGCAAAGAGAGAGATGGTGCAAGGTCTCCAAATCAGTGGCCTTGATGGAACCAAGGAGACCGTGTGTAAGCCATGCTTTATCGGCAAATCAACGCGGCAGCCGTTTGTGGCAAAGGGGACGCGTGCATCAACAAAGTTGGCAGTGGTACACACAGATGTGTGTGGACCACTTCAGAGATGCATCGGTGGAGCTCACTACTTCCTCACCTTCATCAACGACCACACCTGCAAACTGTACCTCTACCTCATGAAGCGGAAGAGCGAAGTCCTTGCATGCATGCAAGAGTTTGTGGCAGATGTGGGGCGGCAGACAGAGTTGAAGGTGAAGACATTCCGGAGCGACAACGGTGGTGAATATGTGGGCTACCTTGGGTGGATGAAGAGCAAGGGGATTGAGTGGCAGAAAACAAGTCCATACTCCCCGCAGCAGCATGGCGTTGCAGAGAGAGCGAATCGCACAATCCTTAACATGGTGCGATCCATGTTGAGTGACTCCGGCCTTCAACAACGGTATTAGGCGGAGGCGACACGGACAGCGGCATACATAATGAACCTTATACCGACCAAGCCGTTAAAGGACAAGGAGAGCAAGGTGTGGAAGACGCCACAAGAGGTGTGGAGCGGGAGGAAGCCGGCAGTGGGTCACTTCCGCACATTTGGTTGCATTGCACATGCGGTGGTGCATGTACGTGAAGGACGGAGCAAGCTGGACCCACAAACCCGCCGGTGTATTTTCCTTTAGTATGAGAGTGGAAAGAAGGCGTACCGACTCTTTGACCCACAGAGGCAGCAAATTGTGCGGAGTCGTGATGTCACGTTCGACGAGAAAAGCCGTTGGACGGACAAGGAGGTAGGTCTCTCCAAGAGGGGGGAGTGGTTGCCACTCCTTGAGGGGGAGACGCCGGAGGACATGAATGAGGGTGACATCCTTGCAGGAGCACTAGAAGAGGAGGATCACCGAAGCGATGTGCGAGCGGCAGAATTTATTCCGGCCAGTTCGGATGAGGAATCCGAAGGACCAGAGATGGACGTGGAGGTGGGGAGTCGACCAATGTCTCCAAGGTCTCCAAGAGAGGGGGAGTAGGCGCTTGGAGCGGATGGCATCGAAAGGGGACAGAAACAAGAACAGCCGCCTCAACGACCCCGAGTGAGCAGCCGTGTGCGAAGAAGGACAAAGAGGTACGATGCCGACAAGGGAATTTGGACAAAGTTCGCACAAGTCTTCTTCACGCAAGAGGAGCATGAAGGAGGCACTGCACCAAAAGGATGGGGCTGAGTGGGAGGGAGCAATAAAATGTAAGCCTGCCTCCCATGAGGAGAAAGGCTTCTCATTTGCAGGTTGAGCATGGTCGACTACCATGGGTGATGCGCAGGTGGGAGATTGTTGGAGTAATGCTCCTCACCATGGTAGGAGTGAATCCAAAAAAGAACACCAAAAAGACAAGCCATGGTGGCTAAGTGGTTAATGGTGTCCACCTCTAGAGGCAGGGGCCCCGGTTCAAGTCCCACAAGATCAATTTCTGCCCTGCCTCAAGGGAGGTGGAGTTTAGGTGCCAGGAGGCCAGCTCAAACTCTAGAATTCCTCCTCAAGTGAGGGTCCAGGAAGGTGGCACACCTTCTAGAAGAGATGACTTGTCGTACAAGGCATCTAGAGGTGTCGTACAAGTCCCCGATTAACAAAATGTACTACTAAGTTTCGGACGTCGAGCCATGATTTTGGCTAAGTCCCTCAGTAACAACCTGTACTACTCGATCCGGTGGATGATCCGCCGGATCAGGTGGATCATCCACTGGAAGCCTCGGCAGGCCTATCGGAGCGATTTCTCCAGATGGTGTTTTGTTGCTCGGTCCGCTCGATTATCGACCGGATTTCAAGTCGCAGCCGGCTCCTAGAGCCGTTGCGCATACCCCACCTTTGGAAGGCCACATCTCCCTTGATACTTGTCCGATTCCGGCAAAACAACTTCCACCGGACTCAGCAACTCGTCACATTTTTAGGGCAGTCCTCCATTTTAAGATCTCAGCAATCTTTGAGTTGCCAGATCTGCCGGAGCGGTGTTTCCACTTTCTGGCGGCTCCTCGGCGCCTCCCGGCGCCGCACTTGGGCATGCGGAGGGGCAGTTTTTCAGCATTGTCCTCCTTGCACCTGCCATGCCCGCTGCTCCTGATTGCTCTCACTCATCTTCCATTGCGCCCTCCAGCCCATCATAGCTGGTCATCCAAATCTGGCCACGCTCATAGCGTGCCGATCCGCGGGTTGCGCCTCGGTCAAGCAATCCGCAAGCATGTTGTGCATGCTGCAGTGCTGCAGCACCACCTGCCCCTTTTCAACCATGTCCCGTGCGTAGTGATAACACACGTCGATGTGCTTTGTCCTCCTGTGCTTCGGCGGGTTGTTGGTCAGCGAGATGGAGCCGGTGTTGTCCTCTTGCACCACCGTAGGCTCCAGCTGCGGCACGCCCAGCTCCCCCAGCAGCCTGCGAAACCACACCGCCTCCTTGACCGCCTCGGCCAGTGCGATGTACTCAGCTTCCACTGTGGAGGTGGCGATGCAGTCGTGCTTCCTCCTGCACCACGAGACCGCTGCACCGAGGAAGAACACGTAGCCGGATGTACACTTCCGCTTGTCCACATCCCCAGCATAGTCTGCATCCGTGTAGCAGACCAGACGCAAAGGGTCCTCCTGTCCTTTGGCTTCGAACCTCAGGCGCGCGTGCCGCGTGGCCTGCAGGTAGCGGAGGATGCGCTTGACCGCCTGCTAGTGTAGTAGCCTTGGATCGGCCACGTACCTGCTCACTTGGCCCACCGCGTAGGCCAGGTCCGGTCGAGTCGCCACCATGGCGTACATGAGGCTGCCCACCGCCGATTGGCACGGCACCCCTGCCATATCCTCCTGCTCTTCTTTTATTTGCAGCGCCATTGCCGCAGTCAGTTCAGAGGTCGTGGAGACAGGACTACACACTGGTTTGCAGTCCTCCGTGCCTTACCGCTTCAGCACCTCGACCACATATTTGGCCTGCCCCAGCTCAAGTGTGCACGCCCTCCGGTTCCGCGTAATGCTCACCCCGAGGTAGAACTGCAACTCTCCCATGTCCGACATGTGGAACCTGCTGCTCAGCTGCTCTTTTACCTGCTGTAGGCTCGGCAGGTCTGAGGAGCACAAGATCAGATCGTCCCCGTAGAGTGGGACAATCTGATGGAGCTTCTTGTTGCACCGCACGTACACCCCATGATCCACCTCACAGCGCTTGAAGCCGAGTTGTGCCATGAAGCGGTCCATCTCTTGGTACCAGCATCGGGGTGATTGTTTTAGCCCGTAGAAGGACTTCCGCAGCTTGCACACCTTGCCCTCCGGCACCTGCACCCCCTCCAGCACCTCCATGTAGATTTCCTTGTCGATGATGCCATTGAGGAAGGCCGTCTTTACGTCCATTTGGTGGAGCTCCATGTCCTTCGCGGCCGCCACCGCAAGGATCGCCCGGATGCTTGTAAACTTGGCAATAGTGGTAAACGTCTCATCGTAGTGTTCACCCTTACGCTGTGCGTACCCCTTCGCCACGAGCCGTTCCTTGTACTTGTCAACCCCTCCTTCCTTCGTGAACTTGGTCTTGAAGACCTACTTGGAGCCGATGACCTTGGCGTCTTTCCGCCTATCAACCAGCTGCCACGTGTTGTTTTCAGCAATGGACGCCAACTCCAACTTGATGGCGGCGTCCCACTGCTCCCCCTTGGGCCGGGTAAGCGCCTTTTGCACGGTCGTCAGTTCCGTTAATGTAGCCAGCATGCACCGCGTCATGCTAATCCATCGACCGGTACATGCGTCGAAATGCTTCCCTACTCTCCGCTGCCTCCCGTTGGGGCGCGCCATTCTTGGCAGCGTCTTGTCCCTCTGCTGCGATCCTTCCGACTCAGCCCGCTCCGGTGAATCATCGATTGGATGGCTCCCCGTGGATCCCTCCCGCTCTGGTGAACCATCAACCGGACAGGCGGCGCGTCCAGAGTATTTTTCTCCGACGCCAGACGCAAACTTAACCGCGAGTGCGCGCTTTGGCACCCGCGGTGCCTCCTTTGACGGATCATTTCGCCGGATCTCTAGCCCAGCTGCATCGTTGTCAAATTCCTCTGCGTCGGCTGCTGTACTTGTTGCACCGCCGCGCTCCAACGCGGCATCATCAACCTCCGCGTCCGCCGGCTCCTCCTCGTAGTCAAGGAGCTGGAACCACTTCCCTCGTTTTGGAGTGTTCCCGACGCTCATGTTGTTGCTGCTGCTGCTCAAGCTTTGCTGCTCGTCGAACTCGACGTCACGGCTGCGGATGATCTCTTCTGTGCGCGAGTCCCAGAGCCGATACGCCTTTTGCGCGCTCTCGTAGTCGAGTAACAAGCACGGCTTCGCCCGCGGTTCCACCTTGCTGTCGCGTCATTGCGCCGCCTGCACCATCGCGTGCGCCTTGCATCCGAACACCTTCAGGTGCGTCACATTTGGCTTGCGCCCGCTCCAAACCTCCTGCGGCGTCTTCCTGCCACCCTTGTGCTTCAACACCGCTATTGGGGTGAGGTTGATGGTGTAGCTCGCTGTATGCACAGCCTCCGTCCAGAACCCTCGTGGCAACCCCGCATCCACAAGCATGGTCCGCACCATGTTGAACAGCGTCTGGTTCGCCCGCTCCGCCACTCCGTTGGACCGTGGCAAGTACGGCGTAATGGGTTACCACTTGATGCCCTGTAATGCCCCAGAAGAGGAGTCAGGGTAGGAGCAGCGATGCATCTTACCCTGGACACAAAAAAACAATCGGTCTTGTGTCGCTTCTCAAAGGAAGCCACATCAACTCCGCGGTGTCCAAAGTGATGCAGCGGATGGGAACACGCAAATGTTGCTACAAAAGACACAGCCAAATACTCTCACAGGTGCCTGCACCAAGCACGATATTTTCAGCCTCACCAGAGCTGCGTGCAACATGGACCATGTTTGCCACTTCTCCACAAGATGGCTGTCACACCGACAAGAAAGAAATAGCTAGTGCAACTACGAGCATCTGCATCATGCGCCCAGTCATTGTCAGTGTAGCCATCAACGACCACCGATGGTTGTGCCCGGTAGCAGAGGCCCACCCGCGCAGTGGAAAGTGCATACCTGACGACATGCAATGCCACCTCCATGTGGCGTACTCTTGGGCACTGGGAGAACTAGGGAAGGAAGTTCACAGCAAAGGCGATGTCTGCTATGGTGGTAGTAGCCAGGTACATCAGAGAGCCTATGACTCGTAGATAGTCTATGACATCCACCGGCTCCCCCAGCTTTGATGCATCCAGAGTTTTCAGCAGCCTCTGCCCAGCAGGCGTCATTGGTGTTGATGCAATGGGCACGGCCTCAAGCAGGGCGGCAAAGCACTCCCCCAGACTCCTGACGTAAGCCGCCTTGTGAACATGAAGGACGCGACGAGCGCGGTCTCGCTCAAGCTCCATGCTAAGAAAGACACGTGCTGAACCCAAATCTTTTGTCTTGTACACAACCTATAGCAAAGTCTTCACAGATGACAATACCTCTCAACTCGGGGAGGCAGTCAGCAAGTCATCAACGTAGACAAGGATGGCAGCAAACAATGTAGACCGAGGTGTGACGAAGAGGGAAGGATCCACTCTGTTGTGTTTGTACCCCCCCCTTTTCAAGGGTGGAGGTAATCTCTTGCTTCCAACACTGTGGAGACAACTTGAGCCCATAGAGGGCCTTTTGCAGTCTCCACAATATGTCTATGCCATCTGAGATCCCTGGGGATTACACCATATAGTTCTCCTCATCCAGTTTTCCATGCAAGAAGGCATTGTTCACGTCCATTTGCTCGAGCTCCCAGTCATGGTGTGCTACGAGACTTAGGAGGGCGTGAGCCGTAGTGTATCGTCTGACAGGAGCAAATGTCTCCTCGAAGTCAACCTCAGGGACTTGGGAGAACCCCTTGGTGGTGAGCCGTGCCTTGTACTTGTCAAGTGCACCGTTGGGTTTGTACTCCCGATGGAAGACCCAGTGGGCGTCGATGGCCTTACCGCCGGGCGGCAGATCGACCAGCTCATAAACAGTATGGTCGTCTAGGGCTCTGAGCTCATCCCGCATCATAGCCTCCCATTGTTGTGCGTCTAGCATAGTGCGTGCCTATGGTACTATAGTCAGATCAAGCGACGTGGGTGTGGAGGCAGCTGTTGCGTGGCACTCAACAATGCTGCCAAGAATGGCACCATCACGAGCGCGCCCATGTTCCGTTCGGAGCACTGTGTAGCCGAGGGCTGAGCTTGGGTGGACAAACCCTGTTGCAAGGCCCAAGGCATCCATGCCGGTTGGTAAGGCTGGTGACTGCGCAGGTTGGGACTGAGAAGCAAGGATGGAGGGCACAAAGACATTCGAGGAGTGTGTGGGAAGTACGCAAAGACGCCCACCACGGACAAATGGCGAGAGAGGTGCCGGACGGGGAGGGTCTCCGGACGCCGGCGACTCAGGAACAGAATGATTGGGCACGAAAGCAGGTGGACTGGATGGGGCCGCAGAGCAGTGTGCAGGGGACATGGACACTAACGGGACAGGTGAGAACACATCAGCAGACGCTAGAGCACCAGATGAGCCCGACGACATAGACGGCAGGGACCCTGAGGACGATGTGGAAACGGTACCGGATGTTGAAAAATTCCCCCTCCGCATGCCCAAGTGCGGCGCCGGGAGGCGCTGACGAGCCGCCAGAAAATGGAAACTCCGCTCCGGCGGATCTCGCGACTCGACATTTGCTCGGATCCAAAAATGCAGGATTGTCCCTGAAAGTTGGCAAGTCGCTAAATCTGGTGGAAGTTGTTTCGCTAGAATTGGACACGTATCGAGGGAGATATGGCTTTCCAAAGTTGGGGTATGTGCAGCGGCTCTGGGAGCCGGCTGCGACTCGAAATCTGGTCGATAATCAACCGGACCGAGTAACAAAAACACCATGTGGAGAAAATGCTCCGATAGGCCTGCCGAGGCGTCCGGTGGATGATCCACCTGATCCGGCGGATCATCCACCGGATCCAGTAGTGCAGGTTGTTACTGAGGGACTTAGCCAAAATCCTGGCTCGACGTCCGAAACTCAGTACTACGTTTTGTTACTCGGGGACTTCGTCAAAATTCTGACTGCAGGTCCGCGGACAGGTTTCAAACCTCGTCATACCCCATCACCAAACACGACCCAAAAGTGGGTAGGGTGC
>SZWC01002222.1:222046-234489 GCA_023375785.1 Penium margaritaceum
TGTGGAAGCTTCCAAGAAAGAAAGTCCGTAGCTTCTTGGACGCTACATGGTTGGTCTGTCACCTTGACACTTGGATGCTTATGTGTCAAGCTCACGGTGCAAGTCTATTGGTGACGTGGCTGGTTCAGGCCACTTCCCAGGAATGTGCTTTTGAGTTCTAGGACTGGAAAGACAGCTATAAAAGGACTTGTCTTGCATGCTGATCAATCAACCCTTGCTTGATGCTCTCTTGCGTATTGACGACTTGAGCTCTTCTTGAGATGTAATGCTAAGGCATTAGTACTCTTGAAGGTGAAGTGTATGCCTGATTAAGTTTGGGGTGCATGACACATGTCAACAAAGGAAGAAGGCCTAAAAACCTTTGTGAGCTTTTTCGGTTTTGCGGCTTCTCTGCCAGAGGTGGTTAGCTCAGTAGCTAACAAAGCCAGCTGAAGGAACTCCACAAGACTTCAAGGAAGGAGTAGTCCACAATTGTTGGTCGTGCAGGTCGCGTGAGACATGATTCTCATTTTTTGGCCATGCAGGTCGCGTGAGACATGATTCTCATTTGTTGGCCATGCAGGTCGCGTGAGACATGATTCTCATGTGTGACAAGGTGAATGCCGCTCATCCCGCTAGGCTAGGAGAGAGTGCTAGAGGGTACACTTTGACAGAGTGTATCTCAGTACTCCCTTGGCCAAATGTGGCATATATAGGCTTGTTAGAAAGATGTGATGATTTGTTTTCTCACTCAATAGTCTACTCAGAAATTTGGATTCTCTGCAAACCTACATTTTTCTTCCATAATTTCTGTCTGTGCAACCCGTAACTCCCTCTCACAAACAGTTGGTCCTACCTAGGCAGCTTTTGGTGAGCCACATCACCTCCCTGAGGGCTGCCCAAGTTTCTATTAGTGGTATCAGAGCTAAAACAAGGCTTTACCTCATCCTTGCGGCATTTCTTGCACCCTGTTGTGTGAGATAGTCGTTTGGGGGCTGGACATTGTACTACTATGGCAACATCCGCTTTGGTTGTGGCCGGCGACAACATCGCCAAGTTCAAAGACAATATCTTCTTCAACTGGAGCCACAACATGATGATGGTACTGATGGAGAAGGGTCTCTGGAGCCAGGTGGATGAGAAGGAGAAAGAACCACCAAAAGGCTCCCTCTCTCCTCGCGAGGCCCGCACCTTCCGCGAGAAGTGTGACTGTGCCCTAGCCACCATCTACCTCTACCTCGTCAAACGCCAGCATCTCCTTGTCCATGGCATCCTCACGCCAAAGGAGGATTGAAAAACTCTTGAGTCCACTTATGCCTCCAGCTCAATCCTTACGAACATGCAGCTACGTCGTCACTTTCACAATGTGAAGATGGATGAGTCCGGATACATGATCGACTACATCAACTTGGTGAAGTCTCTCTCTGACCTACTTGCTGTGATTGAGGACCTTGTTAAAGAGTGTGTGCTCATGCTAACCATCCTCTCTAGCCTCCCTAGCAGTTACACTGCTCTCACTGTTTCCCTGGACCAGCATGGTGACAAGATCTCCCTCGACAATGTGGAGGAAAGCCTGCTCTTTGAGGAGGAGAAGCACAAAGGAGAGAAGAGCGGAAGCAGACTTGACGTCACTCTCATCAGCAGCTCTAGTCATGGGGTTGGTGCTGCATCAACCAAGAGCAACGGCGGAAGAGGGAAGAAGAAGGGGAAGCACCACTACTGTAAGAAGTCGGGCCATTAGGTGCACGAATGCAAGAAAAAGAAACGGACCTTGCGGCTGGAGTGGGAGCGAGAAAGCAGTCCGACGCTTTTGCCAATGCAGCTGATTGGGAAAGTGGACTCGTGACAACCATCCAGGTCCTGCACGTCTTCAACAACACCACCTTGCTCTGGATCATTGACTCAAGAGCCACGCGGCACATGACATGCCGTTAGAAGTGGTTCTTTGCGAGAGAGTTTCCCGTCGCGGAGATCCTCAGGCAGCCAGACAGATGCAACGTAGCCCCAGACGCACGCAAGGCAAAGGTCAGTGCGCGTGCCATACCAGTGTTCAAACGGAGTTACAGTGCAATGGAGTGGACCGTGGGGAACACGGTTCCAGACCCAAGTCATGTAACTCATGGCCTCAAAGGCGAACAAGGGGGAGAGGCTTCGGACAAGAGGGTGCGAACACCATCGGCAAGCGTCTGATTCCAACGCTCAGAGACCCTGTTTTGTTGGGGTGTGTAGGGAGCACAGGTCTCCAGACACACCCCTTTAGACACAAGGAGCTGGGCGGTGGGTTCTAGGAACTCACCACCCCAGTCACTGCAAAAAACCCGCAGTGTGCGCTGACATGCTTATTCAGCTTGCACCAGCCAGGACTCAATAACAGCACAGACATCGCTCTTTTGGCAAAGAGCGAAGACCCAACAAAAACGTGAGACGTTGTCAATATGGCTAAGTACAAATCAACCGACACCCCCAAGGAACTTGTGAGGAAGAGGACCCATGAAGTCCACGTGGATAAGGTCAAGGGGGTGGGATGTCTGAGAGTCAGACGAGGCAAACGGAGGGCGATGCATTTTGCCTTGGGCAGAGTCAAGAGAATCATAGGGACAGGGCGAAGGGAAGGTGGAAGGAGTGAGTCCAACAGCGGGTTGGAGCTTAAGCATGCTAGTGATGGCATTTGTGTGTACGTGACCAAGACAGCGATGCAAGAGTTGAATGGCTTCAAGGGAGAGAGAGGGTGCGACATGGACAAGGGAGGATCCAACAAAGGCAGCAAAGGGGGCAAGAAGAGGAACACGGTAAAGCTTGCCATACTTGACACCGCGCAAGACGACGTAACTGGAGGGACGATGGCTGAGAATTCCATGCCCTAATCATCAAGGGAAGGCACTGATTGCAAGCTGAGCTCCAAAGACGGCACATACAGAACATGAGGAAGAAACAATACTCCATTGGGGCCAACAAAACGGACAACACCAACACCCTGGATGGGGAGCAACTAGCCGGATCCAGTCCGCACAAAGCAAATGGAGCCGGCAGGACCCAACGGGACGAATGCTGAACGGACGGACGTCCCTGATCGCGAAGGTGAAAAAGGTGGAGGAGAGACTGCTCAAGCTGGCACTCGCCGTTGACCGAAGGTGCAGACGATGGAGGAGCAGACCCAGAGGAGGGAGGAAACAACGGAGGTGCAACGTAAGCAGGCAAGGGAGGGCTGGTGTACACTGGCGCTCCATAGGGTGGCAGCCATCCCTAGGGGTACGGGAGTGACGGAGCGCGTGGAACACCAGCGGTGGAGTAGAGGAGGAGCTGGTGTACCAGGAAGTGGTGCTGGAGCTGGAGCTGGAGCTGGTGGCAGATGAAGAGGAGGAGCCGCCAATGCACGTCCAGTGTGCACGCATGGCGCATGCAAGGCAGAGGTCATGAGTAGAATGCTTGAAGGATCCGCAGTTCCATCAGACCACCTCACCAGGAACACAAGATGGAGGTTTGTCCTTGGTCCTCCCCCTACCCCATCCACGACCGCGTCCACGACCACGGCCTGTGAGGTAAGAGCTGCGGCCATAGAGGTGGAAGGTGAAGATCAGGTGGTGGAGGCCAATGAAGAGGTTGGAGAGGGAGAAGAGGAGGCAGTGGTAACGGCGGCCATGCAAGCCACTGTTGTGCGGTGCAGGCGTTTGTTCTGGAGGGTGGTCCACCAGGCAGCAAGACGCTCAGTTGTGAAGTCCCAGAGCGCACCCACACGAGGCGGCGACTCGGGAGATACTGGCTGAGAGGTAAGACGTTGTAGCTCATTGGCCTTGACGTCACGAAGAAGATCGCACAGTTCGGGGATCAACCCGTTGACCATGGTATGGACATCGGGTAGTTGCCCTTGGGTAGCCTTGTCAAGCTCGCAAAGCAGTTGGAGACCGCGGGCCCAACAACCATGAGCCGTTTTATCCGCACGCATCAGGAGCGTGTTGAATTGGATGGTGAGCGCACTTTGAGCTGCCTGACCAGTGACTGTACTACAACGACGCAGCATGGTGTAAGCACCGACTGGTTCAGCCGAAAACTGAAGAACGGGGTCAGCATTGTAGGTGCCAACATCGTTGACTAAGGTTTCTGGCATAGCAGCAATAAGGGCACAGACGGCACGCGCAAATTTGGTGGCATCAGGGGTGAAAGGGTCAACTACTTGGAAGTACTACTCCCACAAACGTTCTCCCTGAGCCCGAGCGCTAAAGCGGGTCTCCCAGGAGGAGAAGGAAAGGCCAGGTGCCAAGGCTTGATGTTGGGAGAAGAAGTCATGCTGGCGAGGGACAGCAGCGGGGTTTGCGGCAGACGAGGGGGCAGTGCTGTGTGCAGCGAATGGGGTGGACGCGGTAGCAGCACTGGTGTCGGCAGTAGCCGCAACAAAAGGGACTGACACAGCGGGGAGACGCTTCAGCACAATGGCGGCGACCTCATCAGCAAAAGCCGCGCGATTATCATTTGCGACCTTAAGGCGATCTTCAGCCTAGCGCTGAGCCTCACGAGCGAGGTTTAGCTGACGCTGCAGGTCAGCTATGACTGACGCGTCGTCACCAGGCATGGTGACGACAATGAGGACCTGCCTGAAATTATTCGGCACAGTTTTCCCAGCCCCAGTGGGCGTGGGAAAACTCGGATGCCCAAGGCACGTGGGAGCTGTGCTGCAGGACAACCCGGCCCCGATCAGACACACAAGGCACCACACAAAAGGGAGAGGTAGAGAACGAGGAGGAGAGGCAGGTGCACGAAGAACCCTCACTCACTAGTAGGAGGTGAGGGGGTGTGAAGAGAAGCAAGAAGTGGAAGAACAGCGGCAGCTGCAGCAGTAGAAAGGATAGACACTGTGGAAGCAACTGGGACTACTAGGGCAAGGGCACCAGTGGAAAGAGCTATCCCCATGATAGTGAGGGAAGCAACGATGGAAACAGCAGCTGCGATGAGTCTCGCGGTGACTGAGGGTGCAGAAGCAGCTGCTGTGACGGCGATGGCTGTGGAGATGCGGACGGCAGATGCGGCATAGGAGATGTTAGTTGCTGCAATGGCCATTGCAAAGGCAACGGTAGAAGCACCTATAGCAATCTGTGTGCCGAGATCTGCAGCTGCTGCTACAATAGGACCTACCATAACTGCTGCCTTTGTATACGACTCTGTTGCCCGCCCTGCCGAAGTGGAGGCAGGAGTGCGAGACGTACCAGCTACAGTAGCAAACGTGGCGGCAGTTGCCGTAGCAGTGTCGATCACCGCTGTGGCAGCACGTGTGAGAGTCGGCGAGAGGTCAACGGTGTCCTGGTGTAGGAGAGCACGCAAGCTTGCTGCAGCGGCGTCCGCCTCAGGGGCGGTGTGCTGCTGAACCCTCCCAAGAGTGTAGGGATGTGAGGGTTTACCAGAATGTGTGTTGCACTTGAGGACGACGGTGTAGTGACCTTGGCAGCATACGGCTCGCGGTGACATTGGCGTGCAGAATGATCCCCGCTACGCTCACGTACTGGAGCCACGCCTGGTGTCTCGAGGTGAGCCAGCGTGGCGGATGGCACCACCAAGGTGGTGCTGTTGCCGCGACTTAGAGGGTGCAGCAGTGCCGGTCGCGGCTGCTGCTGTTGTTGCACGTTCGACTGTGAGGAGCTATTACGGGCCTAAACTGTTGCGAGCCTTGGTTGTAAAGAGCAATAGCTACTGAGGGTGTAAGCTGTTGCGGGCCTAAACTGTTCCGGGCCTTGGCTGTGAAGAGCAGCCGCTGCTGAGGTCCTAAGCTGTTGCGGGCCTAAACTGTTGCAAGCCTTGGTTGTGAAGAGCTACAGCTGCTGCAGGCCTTGGCTGCTGCAAGCAATAGTTGCTGTGCGCCTGGGCTACTGAGGGCCTCGGTTGCTGCGAGCAACAGCTGCCGCAGGCCTAAACTGTTACGAGCCTTGACTGTGAAGAGCAACAACTGCTGCGGGCCTCGGCTCCTATGAGCAACAGCTGCTGCGGACCTCGGCTGCTGAGGGCCTCGGTTGCTGATTGCCTTGGATACTACAAACCTTGGCTGCTACAGGCCTTGGCTGCTGTTCCAGTCATGGTGGTGATGTTGCCGCGGCTTAGACGGTGGAGCAGTGCCGGCCGCGGCTACTTCTGCTCTTGCAGTCGCACGACCGGCTGCTGTCGGGAATGTGGCAACGGGCCGGGTCTCTGTTGCGTTTCACGACGCTTGATGGGTGCTGCAAGGGACTTCTACAATAGTCAGCTGTGCTTAGATCCACAACTGACTGATGGAGCCGATGTCAACGTCGCAGCTGCGCAAGAGGCTATTCCTCGAGAGTGGTGGGAAGCCTGAGTAGCAAGACAGCGTGGCAGCCTAGGAGCAACGTGCTAAAATGAGTCTAGGGTATGCAGGCCCATGCTAGATGAGACATGAGCTCTGGTGGTGAGCGGGAGAATCACAGCGCCAAAATTTGGCTAAGTCTGGAACGGCTGAATCAAGAATCAAGGAGGGAGTACAATGAGCCCTACGACGAGC
Source organism: Penium margaritaceum (assembly GCA_023375785.1). NCBI lineage: Eukaryota > Viridiplantae > Streptophyta > Zygnematophyceae > Desmidiales > Peniaceae > Penium > Penium margaritaceum. Next base: position 228,525 of record SZWC01002222.1, read on the forward strand.
TTATGTACTGGGGACTGGCGTCTAGCCCACCAGGCTCCGTCATCTCTGCCGCACCAAAAGGCACAGACGGGGAATATAGACGTCACAGAACATGAAAACACATACCTGAGGTCTCTCAAGGCACCAGAACAGCCAATCGTGTGCCCGGGTCTCAACCGACGAGAAAACATCTAGTATACCCCAAACACATTCAGACTATACAGTGACATACTAGCATCACCGGCTAGCCAAGCTAGGCAAGCTTAGGCCTCCCGAGACGCCGAAACATGTAACCGGGCGTCCGGGTCTCAGCCACACGCAGACTACACATGTCCGTCAAAGGGTCACTAAGACTAGACCAATCAGTGCAGGGTCTCCCGAGGTACCGGCACAAACCACCGTGTACCCGGATCTTGACCACAGAGAGATTGTACGACCTGTCAGAGGCAATGTGCAGTCAATCTTTATGGGTCTCCCGGAGCACTGGCACAAACCACCAAGTGCCCGGGTCTTGACCACCATAAAACTCTATCAAGCATGCATGGGTGAACTAGGCGCCAAGAATGCACCATATGTGTCAAAAAAGGAGTACTGTAGCTGCTGGAGATCCATCAGCACAAACTAGGAAGCTCCCTGCTACACATGACTGTATGAAAATCAGACAGCTCAAAGCCCATACACTAACACTCCCCCTGGGCTGTAAGTGCAGTCAACAAGGGTACCAACTGGGAAGATAAAAACACTCCCCCTCAGTGAGAGAATCCTGGGAACATGAACTCAAGCACCTATGTGCCCACAGAAGTATGCTCCCCCTGCATGCAGGAGGCCACAAAACTGTCGCCTGTAGAGAACAATAGGTTCCCCCTAGCTCAAACAATCCTGGGAGAAAAATGAAGTAATGGCTAACCCCTGGGAGCGGCTCTGTATGTGAAAGTTTCAGCAAGGAAAGGAAGATGAGGCTGAGATAGCTACCATGTGCACAACTCACTCATACACTGTCCAACACCTGTCACTCACCAGCTCCAGAGTAGGTTGAGAAAGGTAACGCAGCCTCACCTCACAGTCTTGGGGGCTGCCAGAGATCCCAGTAAACAAGGTCCAGGGTCTCACTCTGATGGGACTCAGAGGGTGCAGGGGTGGAGAAGACGCTGCTGAATGCTTGAAGGTGAGGACTGGAGGGAGAGGCTGGAGCCTCCACGTGTGGCAGCTGCCATAAGTGTTGTCCAGCAGACTCTGGTATTGTGTGTAAAGAGAGGATGGTAGTGAGCGCTACCAGGACAAAGGGTGAGGAGGAAGTCGGGTCTGTGTGTGTGGAGCCCGTCACTGTAGGCGGTGTAGAAGTTGCACACTCCAACGAACGCAGGTACCCCTGCGTTGTGACCAACTCACCCTGGAGGCGAGAGGCACGAAGACGCAGATCGACATGATCCTCCTGAGTAACTGTACGAAGCTCAAACTCTACATCCTTGAGCATCGCCATCACCTCACTGTAAGTAGTGGACAAGTAGTCTACCACTCTATGGAGCACAACCACCTCCATCTCTGCTGCTCAAAGCTGAGTGGCTGCAGGTGTCATGTCTCCTGAAGCAATATGTCTCAAAATGTCCAGGGATTGAGGCAAAGGATCATCAGAAGGACGTGGATGTAGAACAATCTCTAAGGTAGAAGGTGTGCAAGGATCGGAGGTGAAGAGGGATGGTCCATGTGTAGAGGAGAAGGATGGGGGTGAGCTGAAGCATGTCCCAAGGATATGCGTGGTGTCGTCACTGCTCACTGGCTTGGGATCCCCATCCTATGAGTCGTTGTCCGAGGGTGCTGTGGAACTGGACTCGGAATCATCTGGGTTGTATCCACTACAACCCTCTCTAAGCATCTCGGCAAGCGCATCCTGTAGTACACGCAACCACTCCTCTGCATCCCTCAGCTCACACTCTTGAGACATCTGTACGTAAGCGATCCTCCCCATGCACCCAGTGAAGATGTCACCGAGAACATCCTGTGGTGGAGGGGTATCGCCGGACAATGTCTCTCAAATGGTAGCAACGTATGTCTCCTGCGCACTGATCTGGGAGCGCATTTCGTCCTCCTCAGCTTGGCATCTCACACAGGAATGACTAGGTGCTGCCGACCTGGTGAAGGGAACTGACCCTGCATTCACTACCATAGGTGGGTGAGACACCAATGCCCCCCCCCAAGACCTCAGACCTCAGAATGGTGTCTCTATCAGCTGTTGCATGATCACTCACAACAAAGGGAACAACACACACAGCTGATGCGGTCAATATAGCTTATGTAGGTAAGACTGCCGATGTAGTAGATGCTGCCATTGAAACTGGTACTGTCAATGCAGTTGATGAAGCTGTGGATGCAACAGATGACGATGATGTTGTGGTTGCTGGTGAAGTAGTAGATGGATTGGATGGTGCTGCTGGTGGAGCTGTCACAGCTGATGCACCTGGTGTCGTAAGTGAATCAGGTGCTGCAGGAGAGGCTGATGCCAATGAGGCTGTGGATGCAACAGATGATGCTGATGCTATGGCTGCTGGTGAAGAAGTAGATAGACCAGATGGTGCCACTGGTACAGCTGTCACAACTGCTGCATCTGGTGTTGTAAGCAAAGCAGGTGCTGCAAGAGAGGCTAATGCCAATGAGGCTGTGGATGCAACAGATGATGCTGGTGTTGCGGCTGCTGGTGAAGAAGTAGATAGAGCAGATGGTACCGCTGGTACAGCTGTCACAGTTGCTGCAGCTGGTGTTGTAAGCAAAGCAGGTGCTGTAGGAGAGGCTGATGCCGATGAAGCTATGGATGCAACAGATGATGCTGATGTTGTGGCTGCTGGTGAAGAAGTCAAAGCTGTAGAGGACGCTGCTGATGGCGATGCAACAGGTGGAGCAGCTAGTGCAGCAAGTACAGTTGTTCCATTTTATGCAGCTGGTACTGTAGAGGATGCGGGAAGCATGGATGTAGACTGTGTGGATGTGTCTGATGCTGCTACTACTGCAAAAGATGTCAAAGCTCTAGAGAACGCTGCTACAGGCGATGCAACAGGTGGGGTAGCTGGTGCAACAAGTGCAGCTATACCAGCCGATGCAGCTGGTACTATAGAGGATGCGAGAAGCGTGGATGTAGACTGTGTAGATGTGTCTAATGCTGCTACTGCTGCTAAAGATGTCGAAGCTGTAGAGAACGCTACTACGTGCGATGCAACAGGTGGAGCAGCTGGTGCAGCAAGTGCAGTTGTACCAGCCGATGCAACTGGTATTGTAGAGGATGCGGGAAGCATGGATGTAGATTGTGTGGATGGGTCTGATGCTGCCACTGCTGCTAAAGATGTCAAAGTTGTAGAGGACGCTGCTACGGGCGACGCAACAGGTGGGGCAGCTGGTGCAACAAGTGCAGCTGTACCAGCCAATGCAGCTGGTACTGGAGAGGATGTGGGAAGCGTGGATGTAGACTGTGTGGATGTGTCTAATGCTGCTCCTGTCAATGGACCTACGCCAACAGGTGCAGTGCTAGGTGCTCCTCGGTGCTCACCGACATAGTCTATGTCGAAGTGGACGGATGCACATACCCCCCCTCAACCGGTGCAACGACAGAAGCCGGTGGAGATGAAGACGTGCCAGAGACGAGACGAACATGACGCGCTGGGCAACGACAACGTCGGTGAGAAGGCGGCTGACTAGGAGAGGGCATGACACCAGTGGAGCGGAGGATGGAGAGAATGGCTGCAGACTGAGACGGAAGGTCTAGTGTAGCTGAAGAATGTCCCTCGGAAGAGGAGGAGGAAGATGGGGACGATGGTGTACAGGGAGAGTCAACCTGATGGGTGAAGAGGTGGTCCCTGATCTGCTGCATCATCTGCCGCAGACTCTGGAGCTCGGTGTACAGTGCAGTAAGAGCTCTGGTGTGATGAACAGACGAACGAGGTAGGTCTATCTGCTGTGGTGTGTGAGGGAACTCACGAGATGGGAGCCAAGGTGGATGCCACCCACTAGGGCGCAGGTGAAACTGGCGCCAACCGTGACGTCCATCGCCACAGAAGTGGCAGGCAAACCCACGAAGAGCTGGATCCTGCCGTGGAAGAAGAGGGCGACTCCTCTGAGATTCATGGTGGTGAAAATGAAGAACATCGTGTCCCGGCGATGTAGAGACCGACCACGGGAGCGGCTGGAGAGCAGCATCACTAAACAGTGGTGCTGGCCGCCACACATCAACCCCTGAAGGCGGAAGATGATGCGGATGAGCGTGAAGAACGCCCTGTCTCGATGGTGATGAGAAGGACCATGGAGGAGGCTGACCAGAGGGTGGAGGTGGTCCGGACACCAAGCCGTCAGGCTGATGACACGCGGAGGCGTGTAGAGTGCCTGCTTTGGTCGGAGAAGAAGCCATCCACAGAGGAATCTGACCAGGGTACCCAGGAGAGGGTGATGCCGGAGGTCGGGTCAGAGTACCGGTGGGCTGATGACACGGCAGTGTGAAAGGAACGCTCTCTCCTGGTGGTGAAGGAACCGACCACAGGAGTGAATGGCCAGCCCCACCATGAGGTGGTGGCGCCGGCGGTGTGATCACCGTGCCAGAAGGCAACCCGTGATAAGAGGGAGCATGGGAGGTACTGTGTCCCGGCGGTGTAGAAACTGACGACGGGAGCACATGGCCGTGATGACCACGTGGAGGTAGTCCCGGCCGCGACATCAGTGGGTCTGAGGGTCGCAGATGATGACAGTGAGAGTGTAAAACGCTATCAGTGGGTAATGTAGAAATCCCCTGTGTGAGATGTGGGCCAGGAGGTGGCCCCGGCCATGGCAACATCGTGCCGAGAGGGGGTGAGAGGTGCTATGACTGTCCCTAGGTAATACTAAGGCTAGGGGTAGGAGACTGGAGTTGGTGGAACTAGGAAAATGAAAAAGGGGTTGTAACGCACGTTAGACGTGCTTGAGCTAAAGGAGGTTAGAAGAAAAGAAAATAAAAGCAAGGATCGAAAGGAAGGATCCTCTTCCCTTCTTTTGGTTGTCGTAAGAGAAGAGAAAAACTGACGATCTGGTGTTCTATAGAAGATGTCCAGAATGCCCCGGGGCAATCGTGCCCGTAGAGCAGTTTCAACTTTTTTTTTTTTGGTGATACGGCCGGCTCGAATCTGGCCGGTGCCGTCTGAAGAGGACACCACCCGCACAAGGCGATGGTGTCGTCGCACCCACGCAAAAGGCGTGGGTCAACTTTGCCGGCCGGGTTGATGTGAGCTGCCGGTCAAACAACGTCAGCGCCCGACGTCAGCAGTGGCAGCGCAAACTGCACCCGCGCTGCTGGTGCCACGATACTGCGCTGCTAGTAGCAGTGCATGGCTGCTGCAACAAGAGGCGATAGACGCGACGGTGGCGGCAACGGCGGGAGCTGGTGCTGCTGTTGGCTAAATGCAGCGGGTTGCACGCTGGATGCGCAGCGGGTTGCGAAATGCTGCTGTTGCTTCTACTGCTAGGCGCGCAAGCTGCAAAGAGCTGTTGCTACTACTGCAGCTGCTAGCAATGCGCAATGCACGCTGCTGCTGCTGCGTAGTGCTGCTAGCAAGATGCAGCTGCAACTGCTCCTCTTTGCTGTTGCGTACTACTTGCACGCTGCTTGCTATGCTCAGCTGACTGTGCATCTGAGTTGTGTCACCTACACTTTGCAGCTAGGTGTTGCTTGCTGCTGGTGCGCAGCTACTAGAACTGCAAAGTAGATTGCTCGCGGCTGCCACGCTGCGCTGGCACGCTGCTTGGAGGCCGCTGCCGCCGCTGCTTTTTGCTTGCACGCTACTTGCTGTTGGCTGCTGCTGTTCCACATGCACGTTGAGCACTCACACTCCTCCACGAGTCATTGAGTTGTGGCTGCTCCGTTGCTGTGCAACAGCGGCTGCCACCTGTGATGCTGCTGGTTCTGCCACCCAAACAGCAGCTGCGATAGCACCCGATGACCTTCGAATGTCCAATAAAACTAAAAACTGGCCATCCT
>SZWC01002223.1:2464-25646 GCA_023375785.1 Penium margaritaceum
GGCCTCGCACCAACCTCCGCAAGAAACGACTCATACTCCTCGTCCATCTTCATCGCGCTCCCATTCTCCCCCTCTCCGCCATCCCCACCTACCCCGCGGCGCCTCACGGGGCAGTCCACGGTGGGATGCCCTCCGTCCCCACAGACGCGACAGCGCACGTCCGAACGGAAACCCACGCTCTGCCGCTCGGGGCACTCATACTGCCTGTGCCCCCTCTCCCCACACAGCCGGCAGCACTCATCCTCCCTCACCGTCCCGTTCAGCGCTGCGAGCTCCCGCAGCTGCTGCTTCTTGTGCTCATTGTTCGTCTCGTCCACTGGCACCAGAAGCTTCTCCACCATGCCCGCCGCCTCAAGGAGGCTCTTCTCGTTGTCCGCCTCGACAAGAACGTGCAGCTCGTCATTGTCCGACGAGTCCACGCCCTTGGCCGCGTAGTAGTCTCCAGCTGGCCGCCCCTTGATAGCCCGCCCATCCTTCACGGAACCCTTCCCCCTGATCACAATCTTGGCGCCCGTCTCCTTCTCCATCCGCTTCTGCGTGTTCCCACGCGGCCCAATGATGAGGCCGATGAAGTTGTAGCCCGGGTACTTGTGGAGAGGGATGTAGAGCTTCTTGTACAGCTTCGGGGGCTTGTAGTCAGCCGGGGGCTTATACCCCGGGCACTTGGCAATCAGCTCCGAAATCACTTCCATGCGCCGCCGCGTAATCTTCTCCCTCGCCCGAATCTCCCTCGTGTTTACGCGGATGCCAAAGTTGTCGTATACAGGCTCGGGTGATGGCGACCGCTCCTTCCCCGGCTCGTCCTCCAAAAATTGTCCGCTCTGGAGCTTCCGATTCAAGTCCATCAGCTGCACATTCAGTGCCTGGACTTCCGGGTTCAGCTCCCCACCCGCCAGCTCAATCACAAAGTCTGGGAGCTTAACGCAGGCAAGGAGCGAGGCGGCAGGGTTCGCCAAAGGGGCAGCCGGTGCAGCTGTCCCTCCAGGGTCTTCCCACCTCGTCCTCCGCTTCTTGCCCCCAGAACCTCCCACTTCGCCTGGTTCTTTCTCATCCTCCCCTTCTTCTTCACCCCCTGTTTCTGCCTTTGCAGCAGCAGCTGCTGCTGCTGCTGCTGCTGCTGCTGCTGCTGCTGCTGCTGCCACAGCTGCAGAGACCTTGGCTGCTGCTGCCCGAGCAGCTGCTGCCGCAGCAGCAGCTGCATCCGCTGCTGCATCCTTCTCCTCCTCAGGCCCCCAACGACTGCGCTTCCTCCGCCTCCCACCCCTCATCTCCTTTCCCTCATCCCCGCTGACAGGCGCAGAATTCGGAGCAGAAGCAGGCTTCCTCTCTTCTTCCGTGCCCTTCTTCAATCCAAGGTTGTGCTGTGCCTCTTGCTCCTCTTTCAGGCGCCTCTGCTGCTCCTGCTGCCGTTGCCGCTGCTGTTCCCGCAGTTTCTCCAGCACTTTCCTCTGACTTTGCACAGCTTCCTCCTCTTCACCAGGCTCCTCCGGCATCTTCCACTCTCGCTGCCAAGGTGGCACCTCTTCCTCATGCTCTTTCTCCTCCTGCCTCCGCTGTTTCGTCCTGTAACTCTGCTGCTGCTGCTGCTGCTGCTGCTGCTGCTGCTGCTGCTGCTGCTGCTGCTGCTGCTGCTGCTGCTGCTGCTGCTGGGGCTCAGGCTCCTGCTGCTCATGCCAATTCTGCTGCTCTTTCAACTGCTGATGAGGTAAAGGCACTACCTGCTGCTGCTGCTGCTGCTCCTGCTGCATCTGCTGTGCATCAATCCAAGGCTCTTGGCCGTGCTCCCATTCGCCTTGCCACCGATCCTCACCGTCATCCTGCCAACGTTGCTGCTCAGCCTGGTACGCCTGCGAACCCCTCTCACGCCGCTGAGACCGTTCATGAGAGCGACCTTCCCTCTCAAACTTCTTTGCACCCGGCTTGCTGTCCTGCCAGTCATTTCCCCAATCATTTTCACCCCAGTGTCGTCTTTGAGGATAATCAATGTGTCTGTCGTCTCCATCTNGGAGCAGAAGCAGGCTTCCTCTCTTCTTCCGTGCCCTTCTTCAATCCAAGGTTGTGCTGTGCCTCTTGCTCCTCTTTCAGGCGCCTCTGCTGCTCCTGCTGCCGTTGCCGCTGCTGTTCCCGCAGTTTCTCCAGCACTTTCCTCTGACTTTGCACAGCTTCCTCCTCTTCACCAGGCTCCTCCAGCATCTTCCACTCTCGCTGCCAAGGTGGCACCTCTTCCTCATGCTCTTTCTCCTCCTGCCTCCGCTGTTTCGTCCTGTAACTCTGCTGCTGCTGCTGCTGCTGCTGCTGCTGCTGCTGGGGCTCAGGCTCCTGCTGCTCATGCCAATTCTGCTGCTCTTTCAACTGCTGATGAGGTAAAGGCACTACCTGCTGCTGCTGCTGCTGCTGCTGCTGCTCCTGCTGCATCTGCTGTGCATCAATCCAAGGCTCTTGGCCGTGCTCCCATTCGCCTTGCCACCGATCCTCACCGTCATCCTGCCAACGGTGCTGCTCAGCCTGGTACGCCTGCGAACCCCTCTCACGCCGCTGAGACCGTTCATGAGAGCGACCTTCCCTCTCAAACTTCTTTGCACCCGGCTTGCTGTCCTGCCAGTCATTTCCCCAATCATTTTCACCCCAGTGTCGTCTTTGAGGATAATCAATGTGTCTGTCGTCTCCATCTAGCCCCAAGGTCTTGTCAAAATGTGCATTCCGCATAACGCCTGCTGTGCCCGTTTGCTGACTGCTCTGAAAGGTACGCGCTGAAAACGATCGCACGGGCTTGCTCTTCACTCCCTCCCTGCCTTCCTCGTACCTATGCCCCTCTCTCTCCCGCCTGTCACCTCCCTCCACCTGCAGCTCCCGTTCCTTCCAGCCACACCTCCCTGACGACAGTTCCCCTTCCCCCCTATGCCATTCCCTCGACGAGTCCCTGCCACCCAATCTTGCCTTCTCCCTCCCCGACCACACACCTGGCCCCTTTTCCCGCTCCATTTCCCTCCCGTTCTCTCCTTCCAGGCCTCTAACACCTCCCTGTCTTCCGTCAGCCTCCCTCGAGTGTTTCAAGTCCCAGTCCTCATCCCCAGAATGAGCAGGGCCCACTTCTTGACACATGTCATCAGCATGAAACTCGCCATCCTCTTCCTCCTCTTCCTCCTCCTCAGCAGGCACTGCTTTCCCTTGCCCATTCAGTCCGACCTCTCGGGCCTTGGTCACGGGAGCCGGCCGTCCTCCATCTTGCTCTGCAGCATCCACAATTCCTCCAGAAGACCTGCTGTCGCACCGGCGCAAGTGTTGCGCCTCTTCTGCCCAGTCAGGGCTCCCTCTCAGGTTGACACCCTTGACCGCATGTTGTCCACCTTCTTGACTCTCCAGCTCTCTTGGACCGACTGTGAGGCGCCGATCCTGACTTGTCCAAGATTCCTTCTTCTCATCCAAGGGCCCGTTCTCCCTGCTCACGCCATGTCCTCTGCTTAGATCTCTGCTCAAAGCCTTTCCTGTTGCATGCCCGCTCCCACTTCCACCCCCTTCCTTCTCATACCCCTTGCCCAAATGCTCCCCCTCTTCATGTCCTCCCTCTGGAGCCACCCTTCGCCACTTGCTCTGTTCCAGAAGCTTCTGCCGCAGCTTCCTCTCCAGCTCCTCCTTCCTGCTGCTGGCAGCCTTCTTCTCATCACCCTCCTCATTCTCCTCAGCCATGGACACCAATCCCCGACCAAACCCGTCCTCTCCCCCATCGCGGGCACCCTCCGCCTTCATCCTCCCAGCATCCACCTGAGCAGCTCCATCCTCCGCAACCTTGCCGGCGCTTGTCCCCTTCCGCCTGTCCGGGACAGCACCGTCCGCAGCCACACTGCTCTCTGCTCCCAGCCAGTTCAGCGAGTTGAAACTCCTCACACGCGGCCCAGCTGTAGGCCGCTCCAAGGTTGAACCCCCAGTGTCCAATCCCTCCTCCTTGCCCGAGCCCTTTTGAATGGACGCCGCACCAAACGTCCTGGTCTTCCCCAGCCCTTCTGCTGCACCCTTCCTCTCCTCCCACCCATATGCCGTGACCGCCGCTCCTGCCTGTGCCGCTGGAGGGCTGGGCGAGCGAAACGGCGGAATCAGCAGCTCTTCCCCCTCTTCCAGGTCATTCACAATCTCTCCTTCATCGACGTCATATCTGTCCGCGAGAGAAGCAAGGCCACACGCGGCAGGGGCAGCAACCGGCGCAGCCGATCTCTCAGCTGTCAACTCAGAAGGCGCCGCAGAACAAGAAGCGGCGGCGGGTGGTCTCTCGTCCCTCTCCTCCTCCCCTCCTCGCTCCTCCCCATTCACCGCCCTCACACCGGACAAGAACGACGGGCCCGCCAGCTTGTCAGGCCGGGGCGTTGGCGGTGAAGCTGCCTCCCCGGTCGGCTGCGGCTTTCTCGTAAGGTCGGAGGGTGCGGCTGGTTCTGGTTGCGACCGAAACGTACGGAAAGAGCGGAACGTTGCGGCTGGCCGACCGGAGGGGGCCTTCCCCTTATCAGACTTGACCGGCTCCTTGTCCCCACTTTCTGCGTGGCTGCCTCGAGCGGGACCGGAGCATTGTGAGGGCTCCGCACATCGCGACAAATCTGTGAGTTCATTGATGTCGTGGAAGTCGCCTTGAACTTCGGGCTTTCTGCGCGGCCTCCGGTCATCGTAGTGGTTATCACAGTAATCGTCATAGTCCTCATAGTCGCGGTGATTCCGGAAAGTGGCGCGAGTGGGCCGCGGTAGCTGCTGATGTTTCTGCTTCTGCTCCTGCTGCTGCTGCTGCTGCTGTTGCTTCTGGCTTTGCGTCTTCCCCTGCTGCTCGTGCCAGCGGTTATCGGGAGGGTAGTCGTTGTAATGTGGAGGTGGACTACACCAGTCTTGGGGCTTGGAGGCTCGCGGGCTTGGGCTTCCGTCCGGGTGCAGCCGAGACGGAGACACGTGCTCACCCTCTTCCTCTTCTTCGAGAGCGCGAGAAGGGCTGCCGCAGTACTCGCCAGCCTCTAGGCCTACGTCTGAGAACGTCGTCGCCATGGCGTGCGCCAGATCTCCGGTTGTGGGTGGGGTCGTCCAGCGGAAAACGTTGTGGGAGCCACTACGTTTGCCACACAATGTGGTGCCGATGTTTATGGGGGTGAGGAAAGTTCCGACTTGGGCAAGCCCACAGGAGATGGCGGCGTGGGAGGCCGTGCTGACCATGGCATGCCTGCCCGTGCTGATGCGATAACATCGCGTCAGCAGCAAACCATGGTCTGCCGTCGCCATAGCCACCGCCGTCACCATGAGACAGCATGGTTCGCCTGAAACATCTCATAACGGTGCCCGTCCAGGAAGAGATGGGACATCTGATGACATGACCCGAACTGATATGAGGGCGTCCCTGTCATAAAGGATGTGCCACAACATTCGCGGCGGCAGCTGAGGTAAAGCGGTGCTTATGGGCACCATAGAAGTCTCCGCACACACCGAGCTCGCCGCAGCTTTTTTGGTTGACGTCGTCGTCACGGGTATCGCAAAACTGAACTTCTGCGGAGACATGGAGAAACTTTCGAGGGGGTTTTGAGAGCTGACTCATGGGTTTGCCTTATCTTCGATTCTACAAATATTCGACGAGGGTAAATGCTACAATCTCCCGAATGTGTCGCGCGCTCGCCAGACGAAATCGAGGACGTTGCACAAGACGCAGCAGCACAATGTCTTGCAGGCCCGCCAGATCGGCCCTCGGAAATGCCAGCAGCCTGCTTGAGCTTGACGTTCAAACCGTCGCGTAGTCAACTCCGCCCAGGGGGAAACGCTGGCAAGTGGAAAAACAAGCCCGCTCCGCCCCGAAGCCTTCGGCAGAAGCCTCGCCGGCCGATCAGGGCAGGAAATTCACATAGCCCCTACTCTAGAAATAGGTGGAGTACCTGACGAAAGTGGAAAGCTCTCAGTGTATCAATGGCGAGCCTTCACGAATTAGGTCAGCTTCTCCGTTAACCCATGGGTCTCACCGCATCGTCATAGAACAAAGTACCCTTTCGAAGCTACACAATACATTCATATACAAAAATTATCATTGCTTCGCAATCTTATCCGTTTGTGTTAGCCACTTCATTTCGTGCTCTCTTTCCCTTTCTGTGAGAGCCCGTTTTGTATGTGTTCGTCTCCATCGGCATAGTACTTGCGATGGACGGTGGGATTTCATAAAATCCTCTCACCGAAAATGTACATATCGAGAATGCATAGCATATTTCTTTACAAAGAAATGCTTTGCGAGTTCCAGTTCTCACTTATGTCATTTTTGGTCGCGGACGTCAAAACGCGACACTAGTTTATGTACTTATTTCGTTCAACCTACCTTCAGGGTGACCTTGACCGTGACAATTGGCACGGTCAAGCATTCAGAGAGAGAGCGTTTGGAACGCGCTCTCTCTACATGCCTCCCCCTTTGGAACCAAATCGTCCTGATTTGTGGGCTTTGGTGGAGGAGATAACCTACACAAAACAAGACACTAAATACGTCGGAGCAATGTTTTTGTCCAAGGTGACAACACTTTCTTGAAGATTTGTCTCTGAGTTCCTTTGGCACTTTGACAATACCACTTTCAGGTGCATAGAGAAAACACGGAGGCGCTTCCTCCCCCCTTTAACAAGGAGCGGCCTCGCGACCGGTGTCCACGCGTCCCTCTTGTACGTGTCACGGTTGGCTTCGGTATTATGCCAGATCCTCAGGAAAGGGTGTATGCCAGGGTGGTACCCCCGTGGGCACGTCGGCGGGAGCGGGCAGCTAGCGCCTCCAAGTACTCGGTTACGGCCATCGTAGGCATCCGAGACTCTAGCTCCCAAGAGTTGTGTTCATGTCCACAACCAGCCCAATGCACAAGGTACCCTAACCACCCATGCGTGGAATGCACGCGCACGGTGTTGGAGGATTCTGTACACCGAGCATTGACCTTCAACAGTAAGAACTACAGGCGGGGGTGGCTGAACAGACCCATCTGTTGTGTATGGTGCGAGCATGCTCAAATGGAAGACGTTGTGGATGTGCATTGTTGAAGGGAGCACCAAGCGGTAAGTTATTGGCCCAACAGCATGCGTGATCACAAATGGTCACAACCACTTCGGGAGCATTTTGCGTGCACAAGGCATCTTCAGCCGGAGATTATTTGTGCTAAGAAGTGTTGCTTTTTGCGCATCTCTCATTGCGCTCTGTTGTGTCCTCCCGGCTTGTGTACATCGTGAGAAAGTGCGTAGAAGCTTCCTAGCAACACAGCCGTTGACCGGGCGTCAGTGCCTGGTCAGACGGTGACGACAGTCAGAAGTCGTACACACAATGGCAAGGGTTTGGCTAGGAGACACAAGACACAATGCCAGAATGCTTCAATATAGCATATGCAGAGAGAGATGACAATTGACAGGTCCAGGGCATAAATACCTGCCGCGGCGCACGGCGGGTGTCGCACGCGGCAGTCCAAGAGTTGTCCTAAAACCGGCCCAAAACCATTGTTTTGGCCGTAACTCTGCGCACACATGTCAGAATCCTACGCCGTCTGAACCTAGACGTGCAGAATCAAAAGACGGACGCAGTGACTGGTCACATGCATGCATCCATCGACTGACAGCGAGTATATAATGCAAAAACGTGCAAATGGGCCTCANACAATTGACAGGTCCAGGGCATAAATACCTGCCGCGGCGCACGGCGGGTGTCGCACGCGGCAGTCCAAGAGTTGTCCTAAAACCGGCCCAAAACCATTGTTTTGGCCGTAACTCTGCGCACACATGTCAGAATCCTACGCCGTCTGAACCTAGACGTGCAGAATCAAAAGACGGACGCAGTGACTGGTCACATGCATGCATCCATCGACTGACAGCGAGTATATAATGCAAAAACGTGCAAATGGGCCTCATGGCCAGTCCGCCGAAAGGCGCCTGCAAGACGTAGAAGGCACAGCAAGGTGTCCCGGTGACATCTGGGGCTCTGGAACAGTGGCCGGTCAGCTCCAAGCGGGTAGTCCGCCGCCTGTCGTTGCGTCGGTGTCATCAGGGCCGCCTGCCTCAGGGATCTGCACGAGTATGGACACGGCTGAGTGGTCACAGTAAACTGTACAGGAACGGCACAAAGCACAACACATCGGCGTGCAGATGACTGGCGGCGAGACTCAACGCTCCTAGAGTGTCGTCCGGTGGAGGCGACGCACCCTAAGGCCTACTCGCAGTTCGCAAGAGCCTCCTCCCTCCGGCGGCGTGCTCAGCTGCATAGGCAGGCCTCCTCGGCGGTCGGGCCGCCGGCAGTCATTGCCATTGCAGATGCTATCTGCAAGCACCCAGCACTGTTTCTGACTGTGCCATTGCTTTTGTAGCATCATGCTCTGCCAAGGGTCCATGTCTCTTGCTGCGTTACATTGTTTGGCATCATGGACCGTCGTAGGCACTGCCTGGGTTCGGGCAGTCATAACTCTTTGCTGTTGTTTTTCTATCTTATTCTGACTGCACGACTACATTCGTAGCGTCGGTTTCATGGTATGGTCCATTTTTCAGGCAAAACGGACGACGCTCGGGTTTTGGGCTGTCGGGCAGGGCTCACCGAGAAAACCCTGCCTGCCACAAAATAGGTCTGGGACTATTTTTTGATTGGCTGGTTAGCTGAGTAACAAGTTCTATACTAGTGGGGGGGGAGCTAGAACTTGGAGGGGTCTCCCCTTGTTGCTCATTCTTCATTCCTAATCAGTCACTTTCAGTTTTCACCTGCTTTTTGGCATTAACACTGATTGGAATGCTGTCCTGGCGTGCCCTGAACTGCCTGAGTGTCCACGGCTGCTTAGTGCAAAGAGACTTCATAGGGAGGTGTGTGCTTTGGGTCGCCACAACACCAAGGGAGCAGAATTCTGGCAGAATACAGATTGCGGAAACTGAGAAAGGTTGCGAATCATCAATGGTTTTTTTTTTGTGATATTACATCAGATTCTTATAGCCTGTGATCTAAGCTTTCCAACGCATCCAAGCACGTCCAAAACGGAGCAGTAGAGCCCCTGCTACGGCCGTTAGAGTAGGCCATGGTGGAGCCGAGCCGCCCACCATACCCACGAACGGGAATGACGGGAGGCGCTTCGACGGTGGCCTGTCAAAGCGCCCTTCCTGTCATCCCAACGTGGGGGGAGGCTTGCCCTGGTCCAGAAGACCATCCACATCCCTTTTGTTCATGGCCCATGTGCCCTTGGAGCATATTGAAGTCGAACTTGGATCCCTGGTGGTGGAATTACTCCGTCACCAATGACGGAACCCAGATTCCACCCACCAACCACCCGAACTTCGCATGGGGCTAACTTTCTGAATTCTCAACCAAATCAAGCAACTGAAAGCTCAAAACTGCATGGCAAAATGCAAGGAGTCCAAATCTGCAATCAGATAATACATCCAACCACTCTCCGGTGGTCGAACCAGGAAAACGGCAGACGGCATCCATGGCAGGGGCACTTTTTAACAATCTCCCCCGTGCACCTTCCATGCCGGATGCCTCATGCTCGCTCTCACTCGTCCGCGTCTGCGCCTTCAAGCCTTTCACAGCTTTTCAACCCAAGCCCTGCAAGGCTGATGACATGCCGATCCTGGAGCTGCGCCTTGGTCAAGCAATCCGCGAGCATGTGCTTCGTGCTGCAATGTTGCAGCACAACCTGTCCCTTCTCCACCATGTCACGCCCGTAGTGGTAGCGCACGTCGATGTGCTTCGTCCTCCTGTGCTGCGTCGGGTTGTTGGTCAGCGAGATGGAGCTGGTGTTGTCTTCATGAACCACCGTAGGCTCCTGCTGCGGCACGCCCAGCTCCCCCAGTAATCTGCGGAGCCACACCGCTTCCTTGACCGCCTCGGCCAGAGCGACGTACTCCGCCTCCACTGTGGAGGTGGCAACGCAGTCTTGCTTTCTGCAGCACTACGAGACCGCTGCACCTGCGAGGAAGAACACATAGCCAGAAGTGGACTTCCTCTTGTCCACATCGCCGGCGTAGTCGGCGTCAGTGTAGCAGACCAGCCGCAAGGGGTCTGACCTCCCCTTTCCTTCGTACTTCAGGCACGCATGCCGCGTTGCCTGCAAGTACCGGAGGATGCGCTTCGCCGCCTGCCAGTGAAGTGGCCCAGGGTTAGCCACATACCTGCTCACCTGGCCCACCGCATAGGCCAAGTCTGGCCGAGTCGCCACCATGGCATACATGAGGCTGCCCACCACAGATTGGTAGGGCACCTCCGCCATGTCCTCCTTCTCCTCTTTAGTTTGCGGCGCCATAGCCGCACTCAGCTCACAACTTGTGGAGAACGGACTGCGCACTGGTTTGCAGTCCTCCATGCCGTACCGTTTCAGCACCTCGGCCACGTACTTGGCCTGCCCCAGCTCAAGCGTGCGCGCTCTCCGGTTCCGCGTGATGCTTATCCCGAGGTAGTACTCCAGCTCGCCCATGTCCGTCATCTTAACTCTGCTGCTCAGCTGCTCCTTGAGCTGCTGCAAAGCCGCCAGATCTGATGAGCACAGGATCAGATCGTCCACGTAGAGTGCGACAATCTGATGGAGTCCCTTGCTGCGCCGTACATACATGCTGTGGTCTGACTCACAGCGCTTGAAGCCGAGCTCCGCCATGTAGCCGTCCATCTGTTGGTACCAGTACCTGGGCGCCTGTTTTAGCCCGTACAAGGCCTTCCGCAACTTGCACACCTTGCCCTTCGGCGCATCCACCCCCTCCGGCACCTCAAGGTAGATATCCTTGTCGATGATGCCATTCAGGAATGCCGTCTTGACATCCATTTGGTGGATCTCCATGTCCTTTGCGGCTGCCACCGCGAGGATCGTCCGGATGCTTGTGAACTTGGCGACGGGCGCGAACGTCTCATCGTAGTGTTTGCCTTTCCGCTGCGCGTACCCCTTCGCCACTAGCCGTGCCTTGTATTTCTCCACCTTGCTGTCCTTGGTGAGCTTCACCTTGAACACCCACTTGGAGCTGATCACCTTCGCCCCCTCAGGCCAATCCACCAACTCCCAAGTGCCGTTCTCAGCAAGGGACGCAAGCTCAGATTTTATTGCTTCGCCCCACTGCTGACCGTCAGGCCGTGCAAGCGCCTCTTGCACAGTTGTCGGCTCCTTTGCGGCTGCCATCATGCACCGCGCCATGCCGACCCAGCGGCCGGTGCTTGCGTCATACCGCTTCGCCGCATTCCGCCGCCTCCGACTGCGACGCGACGACCTTGGCGACGCTGGCTGCTGGTCCTGCTGCTGCTCTGCTGCAACATTGTCCTCGGCCTCAGGCTCCCCCGCGTCAACTGCTGCGTCCTGCGCTCCAGCGGCACCTGCACCTGCTGCATTGCCCTGCTGCGCTCCAGCACCATCATCCTCCGAGGACCTGTCATCGACCTCTGCAACCGTCGGCTCCTCCTCACGCTCAAGGAGTTGGAACCACTCCCCCTGCTTTGGAGAGTGCGCTGCGTCAATGTTGTTGCTGCTGCTGCAGTAGCTTTGCTGCTCATCAAACGTGACGTCGCGGCTGGTGATGACGTCCTGCGTCCGTGGATCAAAGAGGCGGTACGCCTTGAGCGCACTCTCGTATCCGACGAACGCGTACGCCTTTGCACGCGGGTCCAGTTTGGAGTCTTTTCTTTGCGCGGCCTGCACCAACGCGTGTGCCTTGCACCCGAACGCCTTCAGGTGCGCAACGCTTGGTTTGCGCCCGGTCCAAGCCTCCTGCGGTGTTTTCCAGCCGCCCTTCCCCTTCAGCACTGCTGTTGGAGTGAGGTTGGTGATGTAGCACGCCGTACTCATGGCCTCGGCCCACAGGCTCCGTGGCAACTTTGCATCCACGAGCATTGTCCGCGCCATGGTGAGTAGCGTCTGGTTCATACACTCTGCCATGCCATTAGATTGAGGCGTGTACGGAGTGGTCGGCTGCCACTCAATCCCCTGCTCCTTCAGCCACCCTCCGCAGCCCACATACTCCCCGCCATTGTCGCTGCATAGAGCTCTGACCTTGCGGCCAGTCTGCCTCTCCAGCGCTGCGACATACTTCTTCAGCCGGTCCAGCACATCTCTCTTCCGCTTCATGAAGTAGACGTAGAGTTTTCTGCTGCAATCGTCGATGAAGCTGACGAAGTAAAGCGCGCCCCCAATGGACGGCGTCTTGATCGGTCTGCACACATCACTGTGCACAACCTCGAGCAGGTTCTTGGCCCGCCGTTGTCCGTCTTCGAACGGCTTGCGCTTTGCCTTGCCCACGATGCAAGGCTCGCACTTGTGCTCTGCAGAATCTGCTGCTGCGTCAGCTGCACCGTTGATGTTGAGGCCGCGAACCATGTCGTGCTTCGCCATCTCTTGCACGACCGCGGACGACGAGTGCCCCAGCCGCCAATGCCACAGCTGCAGGTCTGCTCCCCCGCCTTTTGCGAGGTTGACGACGCGTGCTGGCGGGTCTGCTGCATCTGATGCCGAGGGGATGACCTTGGTCTCAACGATGTAGAGGCCTCCCTCGCGCTTCGCCTCTAGCACGACCTCGCCGCCGCCGTCCATCCGCACGACTGCACCTTTCCTGCGGAAGAGGACTTCATACACCTTGTCTGTCAAGCGGCTCACACTCAAAATGTGAGCCAGGCCGGGGACATGTTGCACATTTTGAATCACACATTGTGCCTTTTTACCACCAACCACCACCTCTACGTCCACATCACCTTGGCCGGCCGCAGGTTCGACCTTGTCGTTGGCGGTCACCATGGACTTGGTAGACTTGGTGTAGTTGATGAACCCCACCTTCTCGACTTGGATATGCTCCTCCGCACCTGAGTCGAGGCACCGACGGTTGGCGCCCTTCAGGTCGTGGTTCTTTGTGCCGTTGAGGAGCGCCTTCTTGCCTTTGGCGCCTTTGCCGCCGGCTTGCGCCTCCTCTGGACACTCCTTGGCCCAATGGCCCTCCTTGCCACAGTTATGGCATGCACCCTTCTTGGCGCCCTTCTTGCCGCCGCCCTTACCGCCGCCTCGCTTGCCGCTACTGCTGCCACCCTGCGTTTTGGTGATCAGGGCAGTTGAGGATGACGGGGTCTCCCCACCGCTCCGACGGTGCACCTCGTTGCGGATGTACTCAACGACTGCGCCGTAGGTGAGTTTATCCTCCTCCCAACCTCCCAGCACGGTGATGAGAGGACCCCAACTGTCGGGTAGAGCCATGAGGAATGCCATTGCCTGCATCTTCGTGTCAATCTTCCATCCCACATCATTGCATTGTGAGGCAAGAGACTCGATCTGTTGCATGGCTGAAATGACGTCCTCACCCTCCTCGATCCTCACCGTCAAGAGTCGCTTCATTGCGAAGATCTTGTTGGCTGGGGATGTTGATTGGTGGATGGAGCATAGCTTCTTCCACGCGTCGGCTGCCAGCTCGCAGCCATGGATATAGCCCCACTAAGATTCATGCAGCGCCGACAATAGGAGCATTAGCGCCTCCGTGTTCTTTCTCGCGAAGGCCGTCTTCTCCTCGTCCGTTGCGCTCGCATCTTGAACCTCCGTGCCCTTCATGAGCTCCAGCAGTCCCTTGTGCGCGAGGTAGATCTCAAAATGCCACCGCCACAGCCCAAAGCCTGGGCCACCCATGTACTTTTGGATGGGCGAGGACTCTGTCTTCTACGCCATGTTGAACTTCTGCAATGGACAGTCTCAACGTGCAACGGCAAAGTCGCCGGGGGGCGACACTCCCGTGCGTTTGCGGAAGCCGTGAACGTCTTGGTAGGCAGGTCAGGCCCGTGGGCCCATAACCCTTTGTCAGGAATGCTGTCCTGGCGTGCCCTGAACTGCCTGAGTGTCCACGGCTGCTTAGTGCAAAGAGACTTCGTAGGGAGGTGTGTGCTTTGGGTCGCCACAACACCAAGGGAGCAGAATTCTGGCAGAATACAGATCGCGGAAACTGAGAAAGGCTGCGAATCATCAATGGTTTTGTTTCTTTGGTGATATTACATCAGATTCTTATAGCCTATGATCTAAGCTTTCCAACGCATCCAAGCACGTCCAAAACAGAGCAGTAGAGCCCCTGCTACGGCCGTTAGAGTAGGCCATGGTGGAGCCGAGCCGCCCACCATACCCACGAACGGGAATGACGGGAGGCGCTTCGACGGTGGCCTGTCAAAGCGCCCTTCCTGTCATCCCAACGTGGGGGGAGGCTTGCCCTGGTCCAGAAGACCATCCACATCCCTTTTGTTCATGGCCCATGTGCCCTTGGAGCATATTGAAGTCGAACTTGGATAACTGGTGGTGGAATTACTCCGTCACCAATGACGGAACCCAGATTCCACCCACCTACCACCCGAACTTCGGATGGGGCTAACTTTCTGAATTCTCAACCAAATCGAGCAACTGAAAGCTCGAAACTGCATGGCAAAATGCAAGGAGTCCAAATGTGCAATCAGATAAGACATCCGACCACTCCCCGGTGGTCGAACCAGGAAAACGGCAAACGGCATCCATGGCAGGGGCACTTTTCAACAAACACTAGAGTGCGCATTTCTGAGCAACAAACCCAGAGCTTCCAGACTTAGTCCCTAAAGCAGCAGACTGAGGGGGCAGCAGACTTGTGCAACGAGCATGGAAGCCCGCATAGTGCATCAACAACGCTGTTGCCCTTACCTGCTGCCTAGTTTTCCATTTTGGTATCAGAGCGTAGCAGTAACAGCAGAAGACTGACGTACAGGTGCCAGACAACGCCGGCGGAACCCCATATGCGCCAGTGCAGGGGAAATGCTGCCGAATTTTTTTCGGCAGCATTGAACCGCCTGGTGGCTATGTCAGATTTTTTCCCATGGCCGCTGGGTCAGGGGAAATGCTGCCGGAAAAAATCCGGCAGCATTTCCCCTGGCCCAGCGGCCGTGGGGAAAAATCTGACTCCCACGTGTGACCCGAGGAGGTGAGCGGCAGGCCGCGTCTGACACCTGCGGGCGACGATGCACGTGGCAACGTCACCTAGGTGTACTGACTGGCACCAACGAGTAGCAACAACAGCTTGTAGCAATAGCAACTGCAAGCAACTGTAGCGAGCATTGGCAGCAGCAACCAGTAGTAGNCCTTACCTGCTGCCTAGTTTTCCATTTTGGTATCAGAGCGTAGCAGTAACAGCAGAAGACTGACGTACAGGTGCCAGACAACGCCGGCGGAACCCCATATGCGCCAGTGCAGGGGAAATGCTGCCGAATTTTTTTCGGCAGCATTGAACCGCCTGGTGGCTATGTCAGATTTTTTCCCCTGGCCCAGCGGCCGTGGGGAAAAATCTGACTCCCACGTGTGACCCGAGGAGGTGAGCGGCAGGCCGCGTCTGACACCTGCGGGCGACGATGCACGTGGCAACGTCACCTAGGTGTACTGACTGGCACCAACGAGTAGCAACAACAGCTTGTAGCAATAGCAACTGCAAGCAACTGTAGCGAGCATTGGCAGCAGCAACCAGTAGTAGTTGCGTGCAACACCAGCAGCCGGCAGCAGCAGCAACTTGTGGCAGCTCGCAACGGCAGTAGCAGCCGGCAGCAGTAGCAGCTTGCAGCAGTAGTAGTAGCCCGTAACAGCAAGCAGTAGTGGCGGCCAGTAGCAGGAGCTCGTAGCAGCAGCAGCTCGTAGCGGCAGTAGCGGTGGCAGCGGGCAGCAACAGCAGTAGTGAGCAGTGGCAGTAGTGAGCAGTAGTAGTAACAAGTTGTAGTAGCTGTAGCAAGAAGTAGCATTAGTTGCTGCTGCCACAAGAGACGCAACAACAACAACAGCAGCAGCAGTAGCAGTAGTGGCAATAGCAACAACAGTAGTAGTAGCAGCAACAGCGGTAGGCAATGCCAGCGATTGCAACAGCAACAGCAACGACGTCAATAATATCAGCCGCTACATATGTGTAGTAGCGGCCATAACCACAACTACTACTGACGTCAGCATCCAGCCTCTGACGTCACTACTGATGTCATTGCTGGCGTCATCAACAAAAGAAAACAACAAAAAAACACAGAAGGGTGGGGAAGAAACTTTATAGTAGCAGTACTAGCAGATTACGTGTAGCAGCTGCTCACGCCAGCCGTCCTAGGTTGACGTCACTACTAACATCAACAGCACACAAGAAGCAGAGAGAGGGGGCACCAAAGCCATGGCTAACAACCCCGGTGGGGAGGAGTACTCCTCCGTTGGGGGGACCCCAAGGGGGGGTACCCTCCCTTTTCTTGCAGCAGCTGCAACAGCTGTAGCAAAAGCACCTACAACAACTATAGTAGAAGCAGCAGTAGCAACAATAGTAGCAGCGACAACAGGAGGACCACGAACAGCAACAGCTACAGCTGCAACAACAGCAGCAGCAGTAGCAGCAGTAGCAGCAGCAGCAGCAGTAGCGGTAGTAGCAGCAGTAGCAACAGAAACAACAACCAACAGGCGTCATCGCCGATACCCCTGATCCCTTAACTTCCATTCAGTAACAGTTCGCCGCCTTGACGCAGTAGCTTGTAGCACTACAGCCACTGGCCTCACAAATGGCCACCAGTGCTCCGCCATCGTTCTTTCCTCCTGGGCACGCCAACCTAGTTGTGTTCGCTGCCACACATCACCTGGCGCAACATCACACTCAACGCTAGCGACAGAAAGTGACCTCCGTCCTTGGCCCCACTCTGGGCGCCGGCCGCAGGTAAGGATTTTGAGACGCCGCCCCCGCCGCTTTAGGCCGGCGAGCAGTTCCGGATTTGGGAGCTTAGCTTCCGCATCTGGGCACAGGGTAAGGGCCTATGGGCACACTACACTCTTCCGTACGACTCCACACAGGCCAAAGATATATGACGCTGGTAGTGCCGTTCGTGCCCTCGTCCCTCTCGCTCCTCTGGCTTCCCGCATGGCCCTAGAGACCTTTCTTTGCAATTTCACCGCTAGCAGCTTCCCAGACCCCGCAGCCATGTGGCACGTCCTCACTCGCCCCCATTACGTGTCCAGCGAGGCTCAAACCAGCTGTCTGCTGCGAGAGTTCAACTCCCTCCACATGGGGGAGACCGAGACAGACACTACCTACTAGCAGAGGGATGAAGACATCCTTCGTCGCCTTGGCACCTCTGCTCCACCCCCTCTGGCCACGCTCCTCACCATCAAGTGCAGTGCCACTGACGCGTACGCGGACGTCTTCATGTACTACTCCCAGGACGTCCTCTCCACCATGGCGGCCCAGGGCACCCTCATACCCTGGGCATACGAGCTCTTCCTCAGGATTGAAGAAGCTTGCCTGCAGTCCCACCTTCAGCGCACAGAGAATCTAGCCTCCCATGCCGTCGCCTCCGTGGCTGTCGCCTCCCTCGCAGCAGCTACTTCAGAAGGAATAGCCTAGGCAGCACGTTGGGGCAGCAGCGTTGTTGATGCAGCGTGCGGGCTTCCACGCTCGTTGCTTAAGTCAGCTGCCCCCTCAGTCTGCTGCTCTAGAGTCTAAGTCTGGAAGCTCTGGATTTGTTACTCAGAAACGCGCGCGCCAGTGTTAGCGCCAGAAAGCAGCTGAAAACTGTAAGTGACTGATTAGGAATGAAGAATGAACAACAATGGGAGACCCCTCCAAGTTCTAGGCCCCCCCCAGCTCTGTAGAGCTTGTTACTCAGTTCAACAGCCAATCAGAAAATAGCTCAGTTCAGGCTGGCAGGTTTTCTCGGTGAGGCCTGCCAGACAGCCGACAGCCCAAAACCCGGGCGTCGTCCGTTTTGCCTGAAAACTGGACCATACCATAATACCGCCGCTGCGAACGCAGCCGTGCAGTCAGAATCTGCTAGAAAAATAGTAGCGAGGAGTTATGGCAGCCTAAACCCAGATAATGCCCACAACGGTTTATGCTGCCACACAGGGCCATGTAACATGCAACTGGGACCCTAGGCAGTGCATGACGACGCAGACGCAATGGGATGCGCTGGAACGCATGCAAGCAGCAAATGCGGCGTCAATGATCGCCGGCGGCACGACCGCCGAGGAGGCCTGCCGATGGAGCTGAGCGCGTCGCCTGAGAGAGGAGGCTCCAGCGAACTGCGAGAAGACCTCAGCGTGCGTCGGCTCCACCGGACGACACTCCATCAGCGTCGAGTCTCGCCGTCAGTCATCTGCACGCCGATGTACACAAGCCGGGAGGACACAACAGAGCACAATGAGAGATGTGCAAAAAACCAACAACTTCCACCAGTTCTTTTTTGCCAG
This sequence comes from Penium margaritaceum, assembly GCA_023375785.1. Classification (NCBI taxonomy): domain Eukaryota; kingdom Viridiplantae; phylum Streptophyta; class Zygnematophyceae; order Desmidiales; family Peniaceae; genus Penium; species Penium margaritaceum. Next base: position 20,617 of record SZWC01002223.1, read on the forward strand.
GGAAGAAGAAACGCCGGAGCAAGAAGGGGAAGGGTCAGCAACAGCAGGAGCAGCAGTCGACTTGGTCCAACGGTGGTGGCTCAGTCTGCCACAACTTTGGCCAGCCTGGGCACGGGTAGTACAAATGCCCACTGCCCACGGACAAGGCGCGCGTCATTGCCACCATGCGTCGCGAGCGGGAGCGTCGTCTCGCCTCTGCCACCGTCACTGTCGCTGGCCCTCATGCCCCGACCTCGTCTAGTAGCTCCACTCCTCCAACAGCCGCACTGGTCCCGCCGGCGCCAGCTCCGTAGTAGCATCACCCCCAACCGTCGGCTCCCCCGTTCCCTTCACCGGTGCACTCATCGTTCTATCCAGGCTCCGGCGCCGTAACTCTGCACTCAATCTACACTGCCGGGTCGTCCACGCGTGAGCAAAATTTGGAGCAGTTCATTGCGCTCTAGCTTGGCCTGCCTTGTCCTCCTCCCCAGGGAAGTGCGAGTTGTGTCACCTCCTGCTCGTCCCCCTCACTGTGCATGATTGAGGCTGAGCTGCGGTAGTGTCCTACCTACTACTCTGTTCTCCCATCTCCCGTGGTCTCCTTTATCCCCCTCTATGAGTACGTCGCGTGGCTTTATGATTGGCAATCTCGGTTTACGCCCCCTTCCACCGCGTCCTTGTCTCTTGCGTGCTGCCATGTGACCGTTAGCGATCTGGCGACTCCGGTCCAGGACCCGACCGAGACCTGGATCATCGACTCCGGGGGCACGCATCACATGACAGCCTCTCGTGAGGCCTTCAGTATGCTTGGTCTTGTTAGCGATGTATCCGGTGTCCAGACAGGCTCCGGCCAGGAGCTACCTGTTTGCGGCGTTGGTGTCGTTTGTTTCCGTGGTCCTAGCGGTGATGTCTTCTTGACCGATGTCCTTTTTATCCCCGGTCTTGAGCTTAGCCTCCTGTCCATTACTGCCCTTGACGGCATGAGCATGGACGGTGTGCACTCGCGTGGTGTTGGCACTGTATCGTTGCATCCGTCCAGTCTTGTCGTTCTTCACGCCACCGCCCATGGCAACCTGCGGCACATGCCTCGTCTGCCCTCTTCTCCTTCTGTCCCCTCCCAATTGGCCACCACAGGCCATGTGTTTTTCACCAACATGCTCTCTCCACAGCACACCCGTCTCCAACACCGTCGCCTTTGCCACGTCCACTCTACTACCATCGACAACATCATACGCACCCAGCCGGCCAAGGGCCTTGACTCTGAGACTTTCCCTTTGCCGTGCCCCACGGAGTGCGTTGATTGCGCTTATGGCAAGATGCACCAGTCCACATACCCTCTGTCCTCCTCTCCCTAGTGAGTCCGTCGGAGAGCGTGGCCGTTATGTCCTCACCCTCAGTGACGCCTACTTGTTCTACCGCTGGGTCTTCTGCCTTCGACAGAAGAGCGATGTTTCCCGTGTCATTCAGGATTGGCTTGTCCTTGCGGAGTGTGAGTGTGGTCTCCCCTTCGTCGCTTTTGCTCCGATCGCGGTGGTGAGTACATGGGCGAGACTATAACTTTTCTCGCCTCCCGCGGTATACACCACCAGATGTCCGCGCCCTACATGCCTGCCCAGAACGGTGTCTCCGAGCGGTGGAACCGTACCATGGCCGATGTCGTCCGCACCATGCGGGTTGAGTATGGCCTCTCTGATGGCTTCTACTTTGAAGCCATGGCCTACATGACGTGGGTCTGGAACCGGATTCCTCACGGACCCCTTCCCCGCCAGTCCATGCTGTACCAACACTTGTACGGTCAGCGAGCCGACCTCCGCCCTGCTCGTGTCTGGGGCTGCGTAGCCATTGTGTGGCTGCCCGCCCAGCAGCAGGGCGGAAAACTCACCCCCCGTGGGCGTCCTTGCACCTTTCTCAGTGTCTCTCATCACTCCAAGGCTTGGTGCTTTTGGGATACCTCCCGATACTACAACGTCGAGTCACGTGATGCCCTCTTCTTTCAAGAACTGTTTCTGCGCGTTTTGGTTTGCTCCAGCTTGTCGGTGTCCCTCCCGTCGCATGGGGGAGTGGTGAGTCTGTCCTCCGTCCTACCGCTTACTCCCTCCGGGCCAGCAGCCCTTGTCACGCCCATTGTCTCCTCCGAGCTAGCAACCCTAGTCGCGCCCGCTGGCCCCTCCAAGCCAGCAACCCCAGTCGCACCTGCTGGCCCCTCCGAGCCAGGAGCCTCATTTGTGCCCATTGGTCCCTCCGGGCCGGCGGTCCTAGTCGCGTCCACCGGTCCCTCCGGGCCGGCGGTCCTAGTCGTGTCCACTGGTCCCTCCGGGCTAGCCGCCCCAGTCGCGTCCACTGGTCCCCCCGGGCCAGCCGCCCCAGTCGCATCAAATGGTCCCTCCGGGCCAGCCGCCCCAGTCGCGCCCGCTGGCCCCTCTAGGCCGGCGCCCCCAGTAGCTTCTGCTGGCCCCTCCGGGCCAGCTGTCCTAGTGGCGCCCCTTGGCCCCTCTGCGCAGGCGACCCTTGTCGCGTCTACTGACCCCTTCGGACCAGTAGCCCCAGTCGCGTCCGCTGGTCCCTCAGGGCCAGCAGCCTCGTCCGCCTCCGTCGGCCTGTCAGACTCGGGGCCATCTCCTGCCCTACCGTGCTACATGCATTGCCTAGGCGGCAGCCTCCGACCCAGGCCGTCAGTGAGCTTGCAGACTGCACCACCTCACCCTGTGGCGTCTCAACCCCCTGTCTCTCCACGTGTCTCTTCCACTCCTACGGTCGTGAATGGGGACCCTGGCACCAAGGCCCTTGGCTCGACCACTTCGGTTATCATTGCTGACCTTCACCCTGACTGTGCACTCGGCTACGCCATGCTTCATCACAAGCATCGGCATGCTATCATGACTACACTCGCACGTATCCCACCTGAAGCTCGAGATGCACACGCTCTCTCAGTCCGCTCCATAGCACGCCCGGAGGACCCAACCACCCTGCGCGAGGCTCGCACCTCTCCTGAGGCCACACACTAGGATGTTGCTTGCGCTGACGTGCTCACTGCTATTTGGTAGCATCACATGTATGACCTCGTCGGCCTCCATCCAGGTCGGGAAGTCATCGGCACCAAGTGGGTCTTTCGGCGCAAATGGAAACCCGACGGGTCCTTGGACAAGTGCGAGGCCCGCCTCACAGCCAAGCGGCTTGCTCAGGTCCCTATGGTCGCCTACGACCAGATCTTTGCTTCAATTGGCTGGTTCTCCACAAGTCGGGCGCTCTTCAGTCTGGTTGCCCAGCATGGGTGGGAGCTGCATCAGATGGATGTAAGCAATGCCTTCCTCCACTTTTCATTGGAGGGTGAGGAGCTCTACATGGTGCAGCCTCCAGGCTTGGAGGACGGCACTGGGAGAGTCTGGCAGCAGCGAAAGGTCCTCTAGGGCCTGAAGTAGTGGCTTCAATGCTAGAACCAGGAGATGAGAAGAACGCTCCTTCGCGGCGGCCTTCAGCGTTGTATCTCTGATCCCGCATTGTTCGTCAGCCCACGAGGCCAGACCCTCGCTGCAGTCCTGGTCTACGTCGACGATCTCCTCATTGCATTGCTTGACATGACTACCGTCCAGCGTGTCAAGGACCTTCTGCACACCGCCTACCACATGAAGGATCTCCTGTCTGCCCGAGTCTTCCTGGGCATGGAGCTCAAGCATGATCAATCCCAGGGCATCCTACATGTCCACCAGGTTGCCTATGTGCAGACCCTATCCACTCGCTTCGCTGAGGACCTGCCCCTCGTGCCCAGCACATCTTCACCCATGTCACCTGATGGCCAGGTGAAGCTGAAGAGTCCTAACCCAGCCGTTGTGGGAGAGCCTGTTGATGTGAACTTCTTGACCATGGCAATGAAGCGCGACTCGTTCAAGAAGGTTGTGAGTTCGGTTGGCGTACATCCGTGAGTGGCTCTCTTTACCCCTGCCTGTGTCTCTGCGTGCCCTGGGGGAGTCTGGTTGTTGATGTCTCTCTGCCCGCACATGTGCACTACGCCTGTGAGTCATGGGGGAGTGTTTGTTTTTGCGCAACTCTCATTGTGCTCTATTGTGTCCTTCCGGCTTGTGTACATTGGCATGCAGATGACTGTCGGCGAGACTCGACACTGCTGGAGTGTCGTCTGGTAGAGCCAACGCACGCTGAGGCTTACTCGCATTTTGCTGGAGCCTCCTCCCTCCTGCGACGTGCTCAGCTCCACCGGCAGGCCTTCTCGGCGGTCGGGCCGCCAGCAGTCATTGCCATCGCAGATGCTCTCTGCATGCATCCAGCGCTGTTTCTAACTGTCCCATTACTTCTGCAGCATCATGCTCTGCCTAGGGTCCATGTCTCTTACCGTGTGGCACTGTTTGGCATCATGGACCGTGGTAGGCACTGCGTGGTTTTGGGCAGTCATAACTCTTTGCTGCTATTTTTCTAGCTGATTCCGACCGCACGACTGTGTTCGCAGCGTCGGAGTTATGGTATGGTCCAGTCTTAAGGCAAAATGGACGACGCTCGGGTTTTGGGCATTCGGGTGTCTGGCAGGGCGAGAAAACCCTGCCTGCCAGAAAACAGGTCTAGGACTGTTTTCTGATGGGCTGGTTATCTGAGTAACAAGTTCTACACTAGTGGGGGGGAGCTAGAACTTGGAGGGGTCTCCCATTGTTGCTCATTCTTCATTTGTAATCAGTGACTTTTAGTTTTCAGCTGCTTTCTGGCGCTAACAGTGGCGCGTGCATTTGTGAGTAACAAACCCAGAGCTTCCATACTTAGTTTGTAGAGAAGCAGACTGAGGGGGCAGCGGAGTTAAGCAATGAGCGTGGAAGTCCGCATGCTGCATCAACAACGCTGTTGCCCCAACATGCTGCCTAGTTTTCCATTTAGAAGCACCCGTTCACCGACGAAAAAATTAACCTTACATCGAGACTTGTCAGCATAGGCCTTTTGACGTTGTCTGGCAGTGTATAGATGTGCCTTGGCATCACGCCACAAGGCATCCATCTACAGGACAAAGGCCTTGGCAGAGGAAACCTGATCACCGCCCCCCCCCCCCCCCCCCC
>SZWC01002223.1:25706-42276 GCA_023375785.1 Penium margaritaceum
GATCACCGCCCCCCCCCCCCCTCCCGTGCTTCACCTAGGAAGCGGTACCACCGGATGCGGACCATGGTTGAGGAGGAATGGGGTGTACCCCATCGACTCGCTGACGTCATTGTTTATTGCAAGCTTTTCTGGGGCGAGGATCCCAATCATCCATTGAAGAGTTTATGTACATCCGCAACATCTGTTCCAATGTGTGGTTCATGCGTTCGGTGTGCCCATCTGTTTGTGGGTGGAATGTTGTGGGCATATTCACACGTGTTCCGTATCGTTCATGGTGTTCTTGCCAAAAACGGCTCGCAAATCGAGAATCATGGTCGGAGATGATATCTAACGGGATACCTTGGTACTTCACAACGCCATCGTAAAACAGGCGTGTTGTATCCTCAGCGGTGATCCGTGATGTTGTGGGCATGAAGTGGACCATGCACATAGCTCGGTTAATGACCACAAAGATGGCGTTGTGATCCTTCTTTATCTGTGGGAGGCCAGTGATGAAGTCCATGGCCATAGATTCCCATGGAGCAATAGGAAGCTCCAACTGTTGTAGGAGACCCCCAAGAGCTTTGTTACTTCCTTTGTTATGGAGGCAAAGGTTAAATATTACACAATGTCTCCGCACATAATTGCTCCATCCCGGCCACTAATTGTGCTCGGACAAGGCGTACCCTATCCTCTTAGGGCCCACATGACTGGCCGCTGGGGGGTTATGGAATTTGAACATCAGTTGCTCACAAAGCTTGTTGGCATCTGGGACGACCACTTATTTGCCATGCCAATAGGTTCAGCCTCAATCAAGTTGTGGCGCTCAATGTTCGAGGGTCTTGGAACCAAGGATCAATAGTATACCCCATACGCATCCAATTTTGAAGGGGCTGGCCTGGAAAAGTGGCTTGGGTGCCGCACGTAGCGGGTTGGCACGTTGAGTGACAGCTGTTTCTACCATTCCGAAGTTGCAATCGGAGCGTCCAGCACATCTCACCATGATGGCCACACACACGGGGTTCCGGCTCAGTGGGTCAGCCACATTGATTCGGTTGGGCCGGTATTGCCACGTGAACGAGAATCTGATCACGTACTCCCTCCAACGCGCTTGGCGTCTCGACAGATTACGTTGTGTTTGGAAGTAAGTTAGGGAGTTCTGGTCAGTAACTACTATGATCTCCCTGTCTGCTCCTTCTATGTAACAAGGCCATGCTTTGAATGCATGGACAATCGCAAGGAGCTCTTCATTGACCGTGGTGTATCGTGTTTCTGCACCATCAAAGCTCTAGGCTCTCATAAGCCACCTGGTGCCCATCTTGCATGAGTACCGCCCCCACGCCCATGTTGACTGACTCAAGTCGAAGTTGATGTTAAGTCGCCACGTCAAAAGTCAAAAGTCGTTGTCTCCTGATCTAAGTCGCCAAGTCGGTTTTGCAATCCAAGTCATTTTTTTCATTTTTCCTCAGCCAGAGTCCTCATGCATGCAGAAACAGTCTTTACATGTCTAAAACATGTCAAGTCGGTAGCTGAGTTTTACCAAGTTGTCCCAAAACCATGACACTTCTACTTTTTGTGTGAACGTCAACGTCCACAGCGTTGTGTAAACCTAGGTTGGCTGGCATTGTTGCACATTATCACATTATGTCATCTTCCATTAAGTCTGAAACAGTTTGTTTTTGTTTGCAATAGAATGATTAATGCTATGCAAAGCTGAACAACGAGAATGCAAGAGTCAATGAGCAACACTGAACACATGAAAGGAGAAGTTGAAACTCAAGCCTATGCTTTCTTCTTTGTCCTCTTTGGACGGCTTGTGCTACCAACAACAGACTTTGGTGCAACTGCAGCAGTTGTCACAGCATAAGAGGGTGCCCCAGAAGATGGAGCAGCTATTGCAGAAGCAGCTGCTGCAGAAGTAATTGCTGCAGCTGCGATGTTTTCAGCTGCAGCCTGCACTAGAGGCGTCTCCAATTGTGTGAGATTGCAAACACCTGAGCGCATCACACGCAGCACCTCCTCCTGTGGAGATCCTGGTCCTGATTCCTCCTCATCCTCACTGCCAGCCTCACTGTCACCACCTCCGTCCTCCTCTTCCATGTCTTCCAAGTCATCATCGTCGTCGTCATCATCATCATCCTCTGATGCCTCGCCCCTGTCAGCCTCAATGCCCCACTCCTGCACTCCTGCACCAGCAGCACCACCATCGCCCTCATCACCACCACCCGTCTCGGCAATGGCTGGATCCCAGCGTGATGCTCCCACCTCTATGACGTCATCTTCAGGTTTGATGTCTCCATCATCCTCGCTGCCGCTCTCACATGGATCCTCCTCCACCAACTTCTGAGTGTCCACAGTCAGCTGCTTCGCCTTGGTCTTTCTGTACAGCTTTGTCAGCCTCACGTTCACCCTGACCAGTAGCTCCAGAGTCTCCACGTGGAGACGGTTGCGCCATGCTGTTTGCACCAGTTGGTGCTTGCTGAACACCCTCTCATTGTCTGAAGAGCTGCAGGGCTGTGCCAAGAGGCGCATAGCAAAGGAACGCAGCACGGGCAACCATGTCATATGGCGGGCATGCTAGCGAAAGGCGGGCAAGTCTCTGGACACCACCTGCTGTGTGGCTGCTTTGGCCCTCTCAACATCCTTGGCCCTTGCCGGATCCAGGTCAACTATGACTCGGGCATTCTCAAATCCCTCGAGCTCCATGTTCAGTTGCTCCTGTTCTGCTTCTGGCACCAGAGCCGCCACCACCGTGTTCCATGCCTCCTCAATCTTTTCATCTCCATCGAAATTGTGCCCGAAGTGTTGCGGGCGCACACGCTGTGCTGCTGCAAAGATGGGGCAGTTCATCTGCGTCGTCCACGTGTGGCTCAGGCGCTCCAAGACGTACTTCACCCATGTTGGGTTGCACGCAGCATGGCGGCGCCCTCGAGCAACTCCAAGCTTGCGCACAGAATTTGTGCAATCAAGCAATGCCTCGTACACAATGCCAGCAGTGCCACCAGTGGAGTCAGCCTTCTTGAGAGCAATGACAATGGGAGTCATCAACTTGACCATCGCCTTCACCTGAACCCAGAACACCCCCAACCTTACCAACTTCCGCACCTCTTTCTTCTTCTGCTTTGCCCCTGGATCCCGGCCCTTCCCAATGTCTCTCCACTTGTCACTCTTCACCATCTTCTCCAACACCTTGCACAAAAGCAACAGCCGCTTCAGCATGCAGTGAACAGAGGCAAAGCGCGTGGCAGCAGCGGGCAGCAACACCTTTCCACCAGACTCTTCCTTCAGCCATGACCACAAAAAAATCCTTGTCGCGGAAAAACGTGACAATCTTCTCTGCTTTTACCACCAGATTTCTCCCCCACTGTGTCTTTCCAACATCCTTGTGCACAAGATCCATACTGTGTGCAATGCAGTGCGTGAAAAACACATGCGGGTACTTTGCAGTCAGTGCCTCGTAAGACTTCTTGTTCACAGATGCATTGTCCGTAATGACCATGACCACTCTCTACGGCCCAACCTCCTGCAATGCCTGGTCGATCACAGCAGCAACATGGTTTGCATCCCGGACCAAACCGCTTGCATCTTGGGAGAAAAGATGGGCGGTACCCTCGGCGTTCATTGCTATGGCTAAGTAGATCGGCCGTATCTGAATGTCACTCCACTCGTCAACACCGAGCGACACACCAACAATGTCCCACCCATGTCGAAGTGGAGCTTCCATATCCGCCAGCTCCTGGTCCAGCTGCGGGAGGATTTCTTTGGTGACCCGGTGCTTTGCCGGCAGCCGGAAGGATGCGTTGGTGCGGCGTGCATCCTCCACCAGCTTCAACATCACCGCCTCTCGGCACCAAGAGATTGGCAGTGCGCACTTTGCCATGACTTTCACAATGGTGTGTTGGCACTGGCCGTTGGCAACATTAGCAATGTGCTCGGAAATCAACGTCTGGCGGGTGGAGTTGAGTGATACTGCCAAGGTTGGTGTGCCACTCTGGATGGAGGCAATGATGGGTGCAAGTGCAGCGTTGGCCCTCCACTGCTGCTCCTCCTGCTGCTGCTCCTGCTGCTGCTGCACGTTGCTGGCATCGTCGGTGTCGCCAACGCCGGCAGCCTCTCTTGCGGCCTTGCGCTTGCGCTGGTTAACCAGCTCGCCCCAGTTGACGGGCTTGTCCTTGGTGCCCCATGATTCTCCTTCGCCATTGTAGAGCTTCTCGTCAGCAGGAGTGAAGTTGTCCGGGGTGGGTCCGGGTGGAAGTCCCAACAACGCACGGGCAAGCGCCGGCGGAGTCTTGCAGCATGCAACATTTCCAACGGCCGCACCATAGTGTCCTCGCATGCGGTCACATCCACCGGAGAACGATTTTCCACATGCCCTACACCAGAAGCCTGGGTAGTTGGACTGGGTAGGACATGGCCGGAAGAACTTGCTCAAGGCAACAGTGAGAAAGTCGCCAGTAAGAACGGGTGGCCTTGCAGCAGTGACAGCGGCCACAGTTTCCATCGTGGGCGATGGCGACTGTGGTTAGAGTGACCAAGTGATGAGCGAGGATTTGCCTATCTCCATCCAGAGTCCACTGGCTAGTCAACCTGCCACGTTTATGAGAGAGGGGAGGGGGGGCTAGGTTCATTGGATAAGGTGTTGTCCAGGAGCATTGCACTGATGTGCTGGCAGCCTGGAGTACCACTGCATATAGCATGATTGTTCTATGTGCTGGATGCCAGCACATAGACCAATCGGACTGGAGACGCCAGCGGGTGGTATGTTGCCACCTGCATGGGAAATCCTCCTTTTGGCACCGCACACAATGAAGGGCCCAGTTTTTTTGTCGAGTGTGGGCTTGACAGGGACCCGAACTCGCTCCCCGTCTCGGGTTTTTTTCTTGGAATTTTCTGGTGCGCGCACAGTGCCACGTCGAGTCGACTTCCACGTTGATGTGGTTCGACTTGGCGACTCCGACTTGACCCCGGCAAGTCGGAGGTCAAAGTCAACACTGCCCCACGCCAACAATCGATACATCACACCTGAGCTCCCACGACTTGGTGGGGTGAGGGAGGGCAAGCACCGATGCAGAGGCTAGCATCTCGTGGACTTTGAGAGAAGATTCTTCATTGTCTTTTTTCCATCTCCATGTAACTGTTTTCCTTGTGAGGCTTGTGAGCGGGCTGACTAAGGTCGAGTAACGCATCATGAACCGTCAGAAGTAGTTTGGAAGGCCCAAGAAGGATGGGATCTAGCCAACGTTCTCAGGTCGTTGCCATTCTTTCACCGTCTCTACCTTCCAATGGTCCACACGGGTGTCATCGCCTGTCACGATGTCCAAGGTACTTGGCCTCCCTCTGTGCAAGTTTACACTTGCTCATCTTGGCAAAGAATTTGTTGTTACGAAGGGTTCCCAATACATCTCGTAGGTGCCTTTAGTGCTCCTCGACAGTTTTTAAGAAAAACAAGGATGTTGTCGAGGTACACCAACATTGACTTTCCCAGCTGGTTGCGGAACACGCTGTTTATTACGGCTTCAAAAGTTACGGGTACATTTTTCAGCCCAAAAGATAGAACGCAGAATCGATAGTGCCCCAGGTGTGTACAAAAAGCAGTCTTGGGTACGCCTTCCTTTGTGATGCAAACTTTATGGTATCCTTGAGAGAGGTCGAGCGACACAAAGACTTGTGCCCCCTGGAGCTGATCAAAGAGATCTTTAATGCAAGGTAATGGTTAGAAATTCCTCATCGTGAGCTTTTCTTGTGCACGATAGTCCACACACATTCGTGGTCCTCCATATTTCTTACTCACGAAGAGGATTGGTACACAAAAATGAGATAAGCTCGGCTCAATCCATCCCTTACACAAGTACTCTTTGATTTGTGTTTCTGCTTCTTTCCGTTCAGTTTGGCTAAGCCGATACATGCCGCAAAAAGTGGTGTTGCATTGGGCTCTAGTGGTATGGTGTGAACCACTGCTCGTACTGGAGGTAAACTATCCGGTGGCTCTTCAAATACATCTTGAAATTCATGAGTGATGGCTAACACATTGTGTGGAGTAGATTCTTCATTGTCACTTTTTTCTTTTCTCAATGAGGCCAAGAAATAACAACATCCTTGCGGTAACCTTTGCTTCTCTTGTAATACGGACAATGCAGGTGGTGTGTTTTTCACTGCATTATGGAGTTGAGGTATCAGAGAGATGGTGATTTTTCCTCGCCCTTTGAGCACTTGGAGCATTTTTAACTCAAAATCCATCCTGGCTCTGTGGCTCACCAACCACGGATCTCCAAAGACAACGTCAAAAGGATACAAGACGTCTAGCACCGTGAGCTGCACTTTTTTTGCAATCCTCCGATTGAAATCGGTGCCATGCAGTCACCGAGAATTGGGACTCCACGATTATTCCCCACCAGCACCTTTCCTTGTCGTGGAGTGTAGGAAAGACCAATGGCGGTTAAGAATGCCGCTTTTGAAACCAAATGATTCGCACTTTATCTGCTAGGATGCGGGCTGGCGTCCCATTCACACTTCCTCAAAACTGCATGGTCATGCTTGCCATAGACATTTGCACAAACAAGCTCACAAGAGGTTTTGCCTACATGTGGTATATCCATTAGGAATAAGAGCTTCGCCGTAGCTCCACCATATCACCCACCTTCTCCTACATGTGATGACTACGTGTGTAGGTTGCAAGCAACCTCCAGTGCTTGAATTGTGATATGTTGATCCCATCAGACACAGGTACTACGAGTCTGACTGAAGTGAGTGTTTGCTTTACCTGAGCTTCTTCTGCTTCTTTGATGATTCATGTACATTACATTTTGTAGTGACAATAAGGCATGCAGGGTTGGCAAGATTCTGTTACGTCGCATACATGAGTAGACAACAACGGCTAGAGTAGAGAGAGTCAGTTTGGATGAACGACAAGAATATGGTTGAAAAGCATTGCGATGACAAAAACTCAAATCACTTCACAAACATGAACGTTCTCCCGGGCTCTATCCCATCAAGTCCCTCAGGCAGTGGTCCACTTTCTACTGCTGGGGGTGGCAAAAACCCTGCTGCAAACCACGCGACTATATTCCAGGCTGGCCATAACCCTCAGCCTCCTCCTGAACACGGGGTGTCCACGACCGCGCTGGCACCCACGCACTCAAATCCTCCGAACGGCGCTTAAGGCTGGCAAGTGTTGCCTTCCAGGCACACGGCCGAAACCATTGTTGCCTGCTTGTAGTCCGGCATGTTGTCCACCAATGGCTCCTGCGGGTGCTCCCCCGCCAATCCTTTGACCGGGACGAGCTCCACCATGCTGGTTCCCTTGTCCACCCTGGTGGTTAGCAACCTCAAAAGGCATGTTAGCTTGTCCATGGTGGATAAGTAGCCCCTGTGGAGGACCTTGCCGCTGACGATGAGGGCAGTTGCGTGCAAGATACCCTGGCTCATTACACTCCCTGCATGTGAAGGAACCGGTCTGCTGCGCCTTCTACTCGTGGAAGCGAGCCTTCTTGGGTTGGCCAATCTGTCCATCAAAAGGCCGCTTGCTTCCATGGCTCCCCCAAAAGCTTGATGTGTCATGCCTTGTGGTATGTAGCGGAGTCGATGTGTCTCATAATGCTAAGTTCTCACAGTATGTTTCAAGAACTTACTTTGTCACAGAATGCAAGCTCGTCCAACACTTTTGGTCCTTGTCCACAATGCAATGAAACTTTAGCTGCTGGCTAGCCAAGCCATTTAAGAAGAGTGTGATTTTGGCCTCTTTCGTCATGTGTTGCGGCTAGACAATTTGGGCTGTGCCATAGAACACCTCCACGTAGTGGTTCAATGTCATGATCTCTTGCCGAAACTTCTCCAAATTGACTTTTGTTGCTTGGGAGTCGATCGGGTGAGAAACCAACTCCCCCATAAGTACCTTGAACTCCTCCCACGTGGGACTCCCCTGCTGGTCCTTTGCATATCAAATCTTTGCCACTTGCTCAAAGTGCTCACGATTCACGGCTAGCATTCCTTGTGCATCCCAATCCTCCGAGGCCACCTTCCTCAGCTGCATCTGCAGTTTGAAACCCTTCAGCCATGTATATACGTTGGACTTGCCATCTTATCTGTCGGTCGAGTCAGACATGGATCAGTCTGTTTTGCCTGGTACTGCTGGTCCAACACTCATAGCGGGCTGAACCACGACACGCTGGGTGGTGGTTGTGCTGGCGTAGCGACCCTTGGCTCGAATCTGCTCTTAGCGTTCAAACGCGCGTTTGGCCGCCTCCCCAGCTACGTGCACAGTTGCCGGCTCATAGATATGAGCCACTCCATGATGCTTGGCATTTAGCAGTTCATGAGCATTGACTTCTTCCTCAGCACGGTGCAAGGCGACTGCGAGCTCTCAGTGAAGCTTGTTGTTTTCCTCCAATAGCTTTTGGTTCACCGTATGGGAATGACTGACATTTGTCCTCAAGGTGAAAACTGGTTTCTCATGGCTATGCGCCATTTTGTCAACAATGCTAACAAAGATGTTGTAGTCCTCAGGGCTCAAGTTATCCTTGAGCATGGTTACATCTTCCTCGGCATCGTGCAGGTGGATTGCTTTGAGGAAAGCACAGTGGATGCTTGGGGAGCCAGCAAGACCCATACGTCGAATATCGCACTTGTCACCCATACGTGCCTCGGGAAGTCTCTCTGCGATGCCTACCCACACAGGGTCGTTTGGTGGCAGTCCTTCGCTTGTAGCCTCCACGCAAATCCATGTAGCTGGACTTCACTTCGCCTCTCCAGCATCTGAGTCATCCATGACACAAGCACAACACCTTGCCATAGGTCTAGGGATAACTGGGTGTGCTTTTGCATTTGTCTCGTAATTGTTGTCATGGACGTGCTGCTCGTCGCTTCTTTTGTCAATGACATTGTTAGCCTAAGCTTGAGAGACATATCAGCTTCTTCCTCTTTAGGCTCTCCACGATCCCCTTTGGTGTCGCTTGCCAACGTGCCATCAGCTGTTCCTCCATCCGGACTCGTGCAATTGGCGGCGCTCACATCGTCACGTGTAACATGCCCATGTTGTTCCTCTTCCACCACCGGCTTGGGGGTAGGTTCGGGGAACACTACGAGGTCCTCTCGCTCAACAATGTCGTGTGGAGTCTCCCGTTCCTCAGGCGCATCAAAGATGAGGTGCTCGTGGCCGTCCTCCACTTCAAGTGTGTACGATGGCAAGCCACAGGGGTGGCCGATAGCTTTCTCTCAACGGGTCTCATGGTCCTCACCTCGATGCCGATCCCTTTTTCCATCCCGATGGCATGACGGGATTGGGAAGGGATTGTCTGCTCCCCGTCATAGCGTGTGGCGGATTGAAGAGCGACCCTTGCACCTCCCCTTAGGGACCACCTTGGGAGACAGACCACCGAAGAGCGTGGACAAACCAGTAGCTCAAGCGGCCATCGTAAAGGTAGTACCAATATTGCACGATCCGTCCTTGAGGTTGTGGGTGGAGTGTATTCTTGAACTCGGCAATGCCATACACTTTACACTCATTCCTCTCTCCTTCCCTTGTGTTTTTATTTGGGTGAAGTACACACCCGCGACTACGCAACGGTACTTGCTTCAAACCCTCTCCCTCAACAAGATCCGGTTTCTCTCTCTCGGAGATGAGACTAAGTGCTACATCTAAGGAGGAGTTTCTCTCACTCACTTAGAAGTTGTCTCTCTTTGTGTAACATGTAGTTCTCAAGGAGGAGTTCCACTCACTCACTTCGCGATCGTATCCGTTTGTGTTAGCCACTTCATTTTGTGCTCTCTTTCCTTTTGGTAAGATCCCTTTTGTATTTTCTTCCTATCCATAAGAAAAGTACTCGCGATGGACGGTGGGTGTTTACAAAATCCTCTCACAAAAAATGTAGATATCGGGAAGTCATAACAAACTTGTTTGTAAAGAAATGCTTTGCAAGTTCCAGTTCTCAGTCATGTTGTTTCTGGTTGGGACATCAAAACGCGACCCTAGTTTACGTATTTGTGTCGTTCAACCTACCTTCAGGGTGACCTTGACTATGACAAGTGGCACGGTCAATAATATAGAGAGATAGAGAGCATTTGGAATGTGCTCTCCCCACGCCTACTCTGGCGTAAGTAACATCACATTCACCCGGTTCCGTAAATATGATCTCATGTCAAATCTGCCACCGGTAGTGGCAGATTTTATCATGCTGAACGGAGCATAGAAGGTGAATAGGTAGAAGTTGTAAGGCAGAACACGATTGAGTATTAAGCGGTCAGTGTACTTCGATGACAAGTGTCAAAATGATCGAACACATGCATACAGGTGTCAAGTTACAAACAAGACGTAGTCAGTGTCATTGGGTCAACCGTCAAACGACGACTGTCGAGTCGCATCATGAGTGGTCAGATTCGAGAATCTCTGCCAAGGAATCCGGGAGTTTTGAGGATCAAGGGCGAAGATGCGAGATACATCTTCATAAACCTAGATGTTTCTTGATGTGCCCAGAAGTTGACTGAAAGGTCGTGACAGTTCTTTCGATGATTCTCAAAAGTGGTCGGAGTTCTTAGAAAGTACGATAAGGTTTGCCGGAGAACGAGGACAGTTGGCCGATTTGCCCTCCACCGTCGAAGTGAAAATTGAGGTCTCGACGCATGGTTGGCTTATTTTGCAATGAAAGAAATACCCACTCGGAGAGATTAGGGACTCATGTACATGTGGTACGTAACACTTCCCCCCCTTTAAGTCGGGACGTCCCGGTGCGCGTGCAAATGTGGCCCAGTGACAGGGGTAACATCTGTCAATCAGGTGATCGATGTCTTGGAGGTTATCGTAGGGTTGCAAGCTGTTGTGCACGGTGTTGTAGCCATGCCACTTGACAAGATATTCTGTTGTTTTGTCACGTCGGTGATGGCCGAGGATGTCCTCAATGACATACTCTGTGTCCCGTCCACTTGTGCAGGAGGAGGGGGGGGTACATCCCTGTCGGGGAATTTCTCGCCGGGGTCTCGGTAGTGCTTGAGTCTATTGATATGGAACACCGGATGAACGTGCATAATGTCAGGAAGTTTGAGTCGTACAACCATGGGGATTTGCATGCGCTTGATCTCAAACGGTCCTAACCATTGGAAGTTCAGTCTTGAGCAGTCGGCTCCGCGGATTTTGATGTTGGCCAAACTGAGAACTTTGTCACCAACGGTGAAAACATTGTCGCTGTAATGTTGACTAGCTGCTCGTTTCATCACTCGTGTCTTTCCGAGTGCCTGTCATGTTTCGTCCCTTGTGACGCAGAAGTCACGACATTCGACGCTGACCGCGGGAATGTTACTCTTGCTGTGTAACCCTACTGGGATGGCGGGAAGTTTGCCATACACCACTTCAAACAGAGTTTTACCCGTTGCGGAGGAGATTGCCAAATTGTATGCGATCTCGGCGGTCGGGATTTTTTGTGTCCAATCGGTCCCATGAGGTTTGCATCATATTCGGAGAAGTTGTTCGAGCGTCTGATTGGTTCACTCGGTTTGGTCGTCATTTTGAGGATGTAACGCCATTGAAAGCTGGATCCGACTGCCGTAGTGAGTCATCACTTTGTGCCAGAAATGGCTGGTGAATCAACCGTCTCTGTTACTTGTGATAGTCCTCGGCACATCGCGTGCCCATACGATGTTGTTGTGAAACATCCGTGTTGTTCCCTTGGTGGTGACGGTGGTCACTGTCCAAACAAAGAGGGATATTCTGGGAAACCTGTCAACAACCACGAGGATTGTGTCATATCCCTCATGTGTGACTTGTAGTCTTGTGACGTAGTCCATGGAGATATTGGCACACGGTTCCGTCAGAATGAGAGTAGCTGTAGAAGTCCGGGTGGCCAGATGCCACAAGATTTTTGTCGTTGACACGTGTCGCAGGATTTGCAAGAATTGGCCACGTCGGATTGCATCTTGTCCCACCACTAGTGTTTTGCCAACTCCTTCAACGTCTTGTCTTCTCCAAAATGTCCACAAGGTCCGGTGTCATGGCACTCTTCGAGCAGCATGCGGTGGAGTTCATCGCTCGAGGGAACGACCACCTTGCGCGTGAATTGTTGCCGCCAATAATGTGTGTCGTACCAGAATTTTGTCTTGTCGTATCCGCCATGCTAGTCGTAGCCTCATGTGAACAACAGCTCAAGATACAGATCTAGCCACAGTCGTAGCGTTGCTGCCTTAGCCATCGGATCTGGTATGTGGCTGAGCATGTCTTCTGGGCTGGTTTTTCCTGGCTGGTACTCAATATCGTAGTCGAACCCGGATTCGAGGAACAATAATCATCGGGTTGGACGTCGACTGAGTTTTGGCTGCGTCTTCAAATGTTTTTACGCATGATGGCCGCTGCGTATGATGCATCAGCGGCATTCAAGATAGCATCGCTATGTCCTAAATGCATGTACGACTGCCAGTATCTCCTTCTCGTAGACGGCGTATTTGAGTTCCGGTCCTCACAGCTTTGTAACATGTATGCAACCAGTTGCTCACCATTGCTATTGTCTTGTAGGAGGACCACGCCAATGGCTCAATCTAAGGCGTCCGTAGCCATGACATACTCCACCATTGGATTGGCTAAACGTAGGGCTGGCACCGAGCCAGAACATTCCGCAAAGCGATGAACTCTTCGTGTATGTTGTCTCCCCACTGCCACTCGTTTTCTTTTCGACTGAGGTCGGAGAAAGGTGCAGACAATTGGGCATAATCCCGCACAAAGCGCCTGTAGTAATTGTAGACGCGGAGAAAAACTTGAAACTCTCGGACATTGGTTGGCGTCGGCCAATCAGCGACTGTTGCTAAAGTTTTTGGATCCATGGTAATCCTTCCGTCGTTGATGACATGACCAAAAAAACTCGATCGAACAGCGACCAAAGTCGTACTTCAAGAGTTTTCCCAAAGAATCCTCTCTTCTTAAAACTTGGAGAACTTTTCAAAGATGTCCATCGTGCTCCTCTAGGATGCGGCTGTAAACAAGGATTTCCTCGAGGTACACCATAGAAAAACTGTCAAAGTACGGGCGGGAGTTATCATTCATTGCTGCCATGAATGTTGTTGGGACATTCATGAGTCCGAACCGCAACTTGTGAACTCAAAATGCCCGTAGCGATTTTGAAACCCCGTCTTTTCGATGTCAACGTTTGCCACACAAGTCTAGTGATAACCGTTGCATGAATTGATTTTGGTGAAAATGTGATCTCCATGGAGTTGGTCAAAGCTTTCGTCAGTTCGGAGAAGAGGGTAGCGGTTCTTGATGGTAGCATCGTTCAATACTCGATAGTCCACGCACATCCGCATTGCGCCGGTCTTCTTTTTCACAAACAAAACTGGTGCGGCGTATTGTGTTGTGGATGGACGGATTAACCCTTGACCAAGCATCTCATCGAGGTGCTTTTTCAATTCGGCCAGCTCATGATTTCTCATGTGATAGGTCCTTCAAACTGTGGTTCGGGTACCCAATTTTAACTCAATGCGATGGTTGATGTCACGTTGAGGTGGTAGGGTTTTGGGAGCTCGTCAAGGAAGACGCTTGCAGACTCTTGAATGAGAGGTGTGAACTCTTTGGACACCATTGTGAGCTGTGTTGATGCTGATGTGGCCGATGAGGCTGATTAGGCCGCTGAGTCAGATGTTGCTACTTCCGCTTCCTCTATTGGCTCAAAATATACAAGCCACACATGAGCTCCTTGTTGCATGTAGTGTCTGGCCACGTTGAGTGGTATTGGCTGCACAGTTTGTCACTTCTCGGCCACCATGGCTTCCTCTGTTGCTTCCTCTGTTGTCTTCCGCCCCATGAGTGGAAGTTGTCGATTGGCGTGGTCGATTTCCACGTACGCCGCTGTTCAAATCGACCTACGGACTGTGCCGGTACAAGAAATCTCGTCCGAGAATACTTTCGTGGTCACTCATTAGAAAGGACCTCCAAACTGCTCCATCCTTCAGATCTCCCACTTTTAGTCGTAGTGGTTCTTAGAGTATTTGTACTTGCAATCTCTCATCAACGGGTTTTCCTTCAAACACCCTTGGTTTGGTCTGCAAACCCAGTTTGTGAACCATGTTGTTGCTTATGAAACTGTGAGAAGCTCCTCCATCCAATAGTGTCGGTACCGTTCGACGACTTTTGCATCCTCAAGGTTGCTCTTTTAGTAGTATCGCAGGTTGGTCTTCCTCGTATCCCTTGTAAAACTTTGCTATTTGAGAAACCCTCTGTAGTATTGTAAGCCGTTCAGATGGATGATCGTTAACCGCACATTGCTCCTCACGGACAAGATTCGCACCTTTCACTCCTCCCCTTTGACATTTCCCGCCTCATTTTCCTAAACCCCCCCCCCCTCCCCTTTTTGGCCTGCTTCTTGCTTTGGTAGTTGCAAGCAATATGCTTGATTTTTTTTCAATTGTAACAAGTGTGTGTCTCTCTCTAGTCAACGGTGTCCACTTCCATTGGAGTCAAAGAGTCCCCCGACTGGCCTTTTCTATTCCCATGGTAACTATGGTTGGGACGTTGCCAGCTGTAGGATTCCTGAATTCAAGCCTTGTAGTCCGCACTATCAATCCTTTTCTTTGTTGCGATCATCCGCGATAAGTTGTTTTGGATGCCAAAAACGGCAATTGCTCATCAGATGTCTTGTTTGAGGCCGTTGTTTTAGTGAATGTAGGTCTCTTCAGGGACAATGTATGCACAAGCGATGATCTCACGGAATCTTTGTGTGTACTCTGCCATGCTGGATTGCTGACGGAGAGACTAGAGCCTGAACTGAGCGTCGGATTTTTTGTTCACCCGTCCAAATCATGCGTGTATTGTGCACAACAACTCGTTCCATTTGGTTGGCGGTGTCAATCCGTCTTGCCATTACGGGTTGATCTGCTCCAAGGGTAGAACGCCTACATTTGGTGACATGAGACGGGCACCGTTGGCTGTTGATGAGGTCTTGCCGTTCTATTTCTGCCATTGCATGGCATTTAGATCGGACCACCAACTTAATGATGTACAATGCAAAAGCGCTACCGTGAGATCAATCTGCTTTTGATTATCGTTGACCCCAACAGCGGTGAAGTACACCTCCAGACTCGTCATCCACATCTGAACCATTGGTCCTTTGGAATCTGTAGGATCGAACATTTTGGGAGGGGTCAGGCGAATCGTGGGTTCATGAGAGAGTTGGGTATTTCTCTTGACGAGCACTGCCTTTTGTGCACCTGCATTGTGAAGAGCCACCATCGCAACATAGAGCTCTTCATCCCCTCAAGCACGGAGATACGCTTTTCCAGTTCCTTGTTGATCCGCGCCTGTCATCCGGTGCCACCTGTCATTCCTGCTGTCGACGTCGAGGCTGACGGTAGCGACGACTGGTTTACCGCCGTTGGATCTGCAACCGGATTGGTCGTAGGAGCTGTAGGGGTTGATCCAGCTGCCGCATAGCCTGCCACGCCAACATTTTCTCACACTTTGGGGTTCGCGTGCATATGCACGTTCTGCTCCTCCACTGCCGATATCATCGCCGAAGACCCACAGCTCATCTTCGGATGCGCTTGTTTACTTCATATCATAGTCACAAAGTCTGCAAAGTCTTGATGTGCGAGATGTGCCGGCGGCTTGTGCGAGGTAGTCCTCCGGATGGAAAGATTAGTCGGATGCCTCTCCAGCACCGATGAGCTCCGATACCAAGTGTTATGCCAAACAGAGTGTACATGGTGAACAGGTAGATTTTGCGAGGCACAATACGATTGAGAATTTTGGAAACTTGAGCAATTTAAAAATAGCGGTAAGTGCACTTCGATGACAAGTGTCAAAATGATCGAACACATATACACAAGTGTCGAGTTACAAACGAGGCATAGTCGGGGTCGCTGGGTCGATCGTCGAGTGACACGTGTGGAGTCACGTCATGAGTGGTCAGATTTGAGAAGCTTCTCTGAGGAATCAGGGGTTTTGAGATTGATGGCAAAGATGCAAGATGCATCTTTAAAAATCTAGACATTTCTTGATAGGTCAAGAAGTCTAGCGAAAGGTCGTGACACTTCTGTCGATGATTATGAAAGGGGTCATAGTTGTTAGAAAGTGCAAGAAGGATTTCCGGATGGCGAGGGCAGTTGGCCGAATTTTCCTCAACCGCCGGAGTGAAAGCTGAGGTCTCAACGCACGGTGGGCTATTTGTGTAATGAAAGAAATGCTCACTTGGAGAGATTAGGGACTCGGGTACGTCTAGTAAATAAAAAAAATACAGCCAATGCATTAAAGAACGTAAGGTTTTGCATGTTTCATAAAAATCCAAAGAAAAAAATGCATAAACAGGTGTTCCATGATTCAAAATATGTATGTGTCTCCTTCCAAATCCCATAGTAGCCTCATGTTATGTCGAACGGAACGTAGATGGTGTACAGGCAGAAGTTGCAATGCAGAATACGGTTTAGGAATTTGGGACACTTGAGCAAATCATAATGAGTGGTAAGTTTACTTTGATGACAATTGTTGAAATGATCAAACACATGTATACAAGTGTCGAGTTACAAATAGGACGTGGTCAGGGTCGTCGAGTCGATTGTCAAGCGACGCGTGTGGAGTCGCATCATGAGTGGTTGGATGGAGAAGCTCTGCTAGGGAACCGGGGGG
>SZWC01002223.1:52645-66897 GCA_023375785.1 Penium margaritaceum
CCCCCCCCCCCCCCTGACACAACTGGTGTTGGTGGTGAGTGCATATGGAAGTGTAGTCTTTGTAGTGTAGTGTTGAGGAAATTTGTACAAAAGTGCGACGTGGGAACCTTTGTGGATATGTCAGAATGAAAGAAAATAGTTCACAGTCGTGCTCTGCCTCATATACTCTCCACGTACACGTAAATGCATGTGGGGGAAGGGGGAGAGAGAACTTGATGAGCAGGTCTGAAGTTACCGCTGCTCTTGGTCAGTCCTGACAACACAACTTGATTTCTCATTATAGCTTTGAGATGTTGAAGTCAGTCATGTGGAACCCAGTTTTCTCAAACAAACCCAGAAGTAGGTCTACAAGACCTACGGTAGGTAGGGGTACGGTAGGAAGGATATAGTAGGTTTTCATGGTAGACATAGTAGTTTTCGTGGTAGGTTTTCATGGTTTTCATGGTAGGTTTTCATTTCAATCCTTCATCATCTCTGTAATTTCAAATTCAAAGAAATGCTAAAGAACATTGTGAAAAATGTCACAATTGCTTCTTCACATAATGTATAAGAATAAACCGAAGCTTCACATAAATATAATGAACTTTCATGTGATTTGTGTGATACGAAATGATTTCTCTTGGAAATGAGGATCATGGCGAGATGCCTTTATGTGAAGAGTGAATGGAGGCATTGTATATTGTGTATTTTGGAAGCTAGTTGCCACATTCCATCGTGTAGGCATGACATGTAAGGATGTTTTTAGTAACTTCTCATGTATGATTAAATGCGGTGTGCACACTTTGAGTAGTGTGCAAGTTTGGGGTGATTGGTTCTTAATGTGGCTGAGTCAACGTACATGTGGAGTATCTGCTCCAAAGTGTGGTTCACATGGACCGTCTGATAATCGATCGGATTATACATAGGGTGGAATGATTTTGGTATTCATGGTTCACTTCCAAACAACTCCTTTGTTTTTTGATTAGAAAAACAACCATAGAATATGCTATCTTGTTCAACAAGAATGTGAAGTGGTTATCCACTTCACTTCATAACACCCTCGAAGAAGAGACAAGTAGTCTCCTCTTTATTCACATCACTGATTTTGATAGTGCGATACTTTATTTTATACCACTAAATGCAAAAGCAAATATTATTGAATCATGGAGTCGCAGGAGCCTAGTAGGATCTTTGCTTCAATCCCTATCTTGGAGGCAGGAATCACATTTCATGCAATACTTTTGGACACTCCAACCTGGACAGTATTAGTGGTCAGAGAGTAAATATTCTGTTTTGCATAGTCTCATGTGACCAGGGATGGGTGAGTCATGGAGTTGGGAGATTGTATTCCTGCAAAGAGCCCCTGTATCTGAAACAACAACATGTTCATTGTACCATCACACCCCTGCAGCTACCACTGTCCCATAGTTGGTCAAGCTAGTAAACTATTCAAATCAGGTATTCACACAATATCCCATCCAGACCCCTCTCACAAAGCTGATGCAACAAAAAATCTCTCATGGTGGAAACACAGCAACATGGAGGTCTCAGGTGCTTGTGCTTCCATTTGACCGGCGGCTAAGTAGCACAATACTATATGAGTGATTTTTTTTAGTCCCCATACCCTGTTAGCTACATTGACAATTCCTAGATGGTAATGAACAAGAACTATAATTGACTTGAGTATTCACTCCATCGTGCTTGTTGTCTTGAAATGTTTGGTTGGGTATGAAAGAACACCGATTGATTGTGGTCGGCCACTGATGTTACACAATTTTCTGATCCTTTGCAACACCGACACCATGGCTTGGAAGCATTGAAAACATAAAAACGTTATTGGTCACTTGTTGTATAATGGCCTCGGCAGGAATGAGAATTTGGCTCATTTAATCAATTGGGTGGCCAGTTTGAATAAAACGAATCAACCACGTCAGGAGGTCGAGTCATCACGTCAAGCTCCCCAAGGCTGTTATTGATCTAGAGGGAAGAGTGTTAGAGGAGGGGAAATCACCTTTCAAAACAAGGAAGCCTTTGTCATATAAAAGAAAGCCTTCTACTCCCACCGCACATGTTTTATGTGAGCTCAATCCGCGGTGTTGCCAAGGATTAGTATCCTTGCATGAAACAGAGATATGTTGCAAGCCCACTTAATGATCGTATGGATCTCAAGTTCTTTGGGTGTGGCCATTCCATCGACTCTTGAACCTTCCATGGACGGTTAGGATGTTGTCTTTATCAACAATTTAACCAAGTAGTTGATCTCGGGTTTCTCAAACTTGCTCTTGCTTGCTTTGGCTCACAACTTCTCTCTCACAATGTTTACAGAACCTCTCTCATCTTCCAGGCTATATGAAGATACAAGGATAACACCCAGATGGACAATGATAAATCTGTTTAGATATTTTGCAAATATCTGGTTCATTTCTCCTTGAAAATTCGCAGTGGTTGTTGTCAGCTCAAAGCATAGAACTAAAAACTGACAAATTTTCATGTTTGTTTAAAGGAAAATCATTGGTACATATTCTTCTAATATACGGATATGAAGGTGACCTTACACAGGGTCTAGGGACAAGAATATCTATACTCCCTGGAGCTGATCGTGTAAGATATTAGTCTGAGGTAGGAGTCGGTTTTTATCTGTGAGTTTGTTTAGAGTGAAATGCCCCATGCACATGCGTGTTCTCCCATCCTTCTTGGTCACAAAAAGGATTGGTGCAGTATATGATGAGCTACTTGGTTCAATCCACACCTCTGTAAGATAATTCTTTATCTGGTGTTTTTCCTCTTGCCTTCATACCAATCCAAGGTAATGGTTAAGTATGGAGATGTTTCATCCAATTACATCAAATCTTGGTGGGCCTTGTGACATTTTGGTAGAAGGCTAGCTTGAGGACCTTGGAAGATGCCTATGAAATTTCCAATCAGCCTTTTCATGACACACAGGTTATCATCTTCCATATTGTCATCCATTTCTGCAGTTGTACCAAGAAAAGCCGACAGCACTCTCGAGCCTCAAGACATTTAGAATTTAGGGTTTAGGGTTTAGGGAGTAGAATCATGTTTTCCCGTTTGGGGAATCACTCTCTTCAACTCAAAGCACAACCAGGGTTTTTTTTTTCTTTTTGAGCCACATCAAAGGGGTCAAGATTAATGAGCATCCTCGATGTAACATTCTGTGTGAACCTTGGATGCATTGGTCTGCCTTGCAAATACCAGTCACGGATAACATTCAGCTTTCACAAAAAAAAAAAAAAAAAACCATATCCTTCGAGGATTTGTATTGTAGGCCCACCTTCCGGGTAAATCCCACGATAACCAATGAGTCATTGTCTCCAGTGTCTGTGATGATTTACACAGGAAAACCTGCCAGATGCCCCCTGACTTTTGCTTTAAACTTTCGAATGGATTTTATGGTGAGGAATTTTCTGATGAATTTAGAAGCAGGTGGATGTGGTTTTCAACTCGAGAAAATCTCCCGACTTTGTCCAAATTTAACGTTACAAATGAAAGCCAGTGATGATCTTCTAACCCTTGGACCTCTTTGAGTTGAAGTTGTCAACTATAGGTACTAAAATCACATTCAAGGGAATTAAATGAAGGATATTTTTCCTGAGCTCAGAACTTCATAGAACACGTATAGTGCTTGGTGTGGCAACCAACAAGGATGTGCGACTTTGTACCTCCTCTAGCAAAGCAGAGTGATGTGTGCAACGGTGGTCAGTAAATTTTGAATGTGTTGCCACGGGAGGAGAGAGAATGGTTGCATAGTTGGGGCTCATAAACAATGCAGAAATTTTCTCATGAAAACTACATGACTTCCTCCTCCGCTATCACCTGAACAGAGGTTCATTCCTAATTCCATTGCACATGAATGGACAAAACCTCTATCGCGACCGTGACCATTTCCATGGCCCTGTCCGTTTCCGTGATCATGCCCGTTTTTGTGGCCCTATCAGCGTCCACAGCAGCACCATCTCCATGTAGTACTACATGTCTAGCGGCTGCAACCAATGCAGCCGCATCCTGAACACCACCTGCCAGTTTGGAAAACTCATTTATAAAGTGACAATACTCCATGCCACTATGGCACATCCATTCACAAAAGGCCATGTTGTGACGCTACAAAACTTCTTGCTTCTTTTTTTCATTCACCTTCTGACCCCAAGACTTCTTGGTAGGAAGATAAGCCCATTAGTTTCCCTTTTTGTCTGGGTGTTCTCTGGTGCTACCACTAGCATTGTTCTCTGAGAATGTGTCACGTCCCAAGATACCCCACGCAGACACTCTTCCATCCATGTAGCACTTCGGATTTGCATTCAACATCACCTGGATATAGTCACACAATGTCCACCATCTCATCAAACCTGTCCCGAGGCAATTGTGCCAGTCTTGTCCTTCAGATTCTCACTAGTGCGATATTCCCAAAAGAACTCAAGAAAGAATATCAAAGAACTTGAACATATGAGTTCCATCCACCTTACCAAAAAAAAAGTTTTTTCCAAGAGCATGATGAACCCACTCAAGCAGCTCTCAATCAGAAGTCTCTGCTGATTGCGTTCGTTCAACCTTATAAGGACTTGATGCTGTTTCTCCCCTTGAGTGCACACCTTGTGTGTCATGGTGTAAAAGTCCTCCGAGGGGATATTCTGGAAACTCTAGTGAGGCCTTTATCTACCCCAATCTTCCACCACGTGCTTAAAGAGATGGTGTTTGTTATGGGTCGTGGTGAGGTCACCCCAAAGACTCATAGGAGCCTCATGGGAAAACATTGAATGGGTAATACGGTTCAGCTAATCCGTAGGATTGACCTCTTGCAAAAATCCTCCACGCCCTGAAGGAACAACGTGGTCAATGGGGATCCTGAAGTTGTCAATACCGGGTGATTTTCCATAAAATTTTTTGTGGATTGTGCCATCGTAGCTACTACCTTGCTCTATGACCCAATGTAAATCATCATCTGACTCAAGTTATGTAATGCCTTCTCCGGATCATTTCGGCAGATCTTTGCCTATTGTATGGCAATCCTCTATTGATGATAGTCACAAACTAGGTCCACAATGCTTTATCCAATGTGGGTAAGAAATTCTTCCAGTGGAATCTCCAACTCTGAAGTCTTTGCTTCAACAATAGCTTCCATGACCTCACACTGAATGGGCACCTTTGTGCATGTTAGAAGGGTTTCCTCAGCAAAAATACCTCCCAGGAAGTAGATGGTTTTCTGCCATGATTCTTGAGGATATACTTTCATGCACTGTCACCCTCGTGTCATAAAATAAATGCAAGGTGTCCTCGTCGACTCCCTCATATGTGTCAATTTGACATTGTTTGACCACTTGGGTCGCCACCTCGGAAGCATTCCCTACCATGTCAATAA
Organism: Penium margaritaceum; assembly: GCA_023375785.1. Classification (NCBI taxonomy): domain Eukaryota; kingdom Viridiplantae; phylum Streptophyta; class Zygnematophyceae; order Desmidiales; family Peniaceae; genus Penium; species Penium margaritaceum. The sequence continues at coordinate 57,999 of SZWC01002223.1, forward strand.
ACTGATGTCAAGTGGGCAGGGACACATTTTTTTGATGGCTGCCAATCCTTGGGTTCCTTTGGTTGCCTCCGAACTTCTATCAATGCTCTTTCAACTTTTGGCATTGTCTTTGCTTGCATGGTGAGGATCATGTTATGTCTCATCGTCACGATCATCCTTGTCATGCTCTTTTTCGGGTTGACCATCTGGGTGATCTTCATTAAGTATGTCATCCAGCACGTGTGTGTTGCTTTAATCGGCTTCTGTCGCTCACATACTTGGGGGACAGGTACCTGTTGGTGTCATCAAGGTGGACGTGGAGAGGGGCTGGCTACTTTTGAGTTGGTTATCGTACTTTCTACGGCAGCCTCAAACACTTGGAGGTCACAAAGGAAATGGATTGGAGTCGTCAAAACCTTGCTCATCCCTTTGTCTTGTCTTTTCCTGTATCTTACTTGCGCTCCTTGGTATGATTTGTTTATGAGAAGCAAGCATGATATAGAGTCCAACGTTGTCCTATCACGTTGGCCTACTTTCCATTTCTTTCACTTTAACTTTGGATGGGCTGCTGGTTAAGGAAATCCATGCATGACCAAGAAAGCACCGCAATACCGTGCGATAACCAAGAAAAGTGTGTTCTTCTTTTACATCTATAAAACTTATGAATAGAAAAACCCTTACGTATAGATCAAGGCTTGAGTACCACTCAACTGCTGCAAAACTGCATGAATAATCTTGCAAGGCTTAGAAATAGAAAATTTCTGTTTTCATGGCACTTCAAATGGTTGAAAGGTAGGCTAAATACCCCTTCCATGTAGGCACTATTGTGGTACTTGTGTTGACGGAGTTATGGGATGGGTAGTGCCAACAAATTTTAACCGTGGACGCACGTCAAAACCTGGGTGTATATGGCTCTAATGATATAATAACATGGATAAGTCCAGCTCTCTTGTCATGCGCCCAAAACTAGGGGGATTTAATCTTGAAATTGTACCCTTACATAAGGTTTTTTGCGTTAAATTTGTTCCACAAAGGGATGTTTTTTTTTGTAGGAATTAACTTGCAACGAGGAGCTGAATTACAACAGGAAGTTAAATGACAACGAGAAGTCGATTTGGAACAGGGACTCAAATTGCGGCCATGACATGATTTGCGACGGGTAGTTGTAGTGAGTTGACTTGGGACCATGAGTTGATTTGTGACAGGTAGTCGATTTATGATGGAGAGTTGATTTAAGACCGTGAGCTGATTTTTTACGGTGAATTGATTTGCAAAAAGGAGTTGATTTGCGATGGGGGTTATGTTTTCTTTCTCGATCGGGAGTTGATTTCCATTGGGAAGATAGTTTGTGACGGAGGTTTGATTTGTGGCCCCGAGTTGATTTGCGACAAAGAGTTGGTCTCCAATAGATAGTTGATGTGCGACAGCGATTTTGTTTCTGATAAGGAGTTAACTTGTGACTGGGATATGATTCAATATGGATAGTTGATTTGCAAGAGAGATTTATTTGCGACAAGGAGTTGATTTGGGATGGGGTTGGAACATTGATTTGCACAGGAGTTGATTTGGGATGGGGAGTTAATTTACAATAGGAGTTTGTTTCTGACGGGGAGTTTATCTACAGTGGAGAGTTGATTTGCTACCGGGAATTGATTTGTGACAAGAAGTTTGTTTGCGACGAGGAGTTGATTTTTCACTGAGAGTTCATTTACAACATGGAATTGGGTTACGACCGGGAGTTTATTTGCATCGGGGACTTGATTTGAGATGGATAGTTTATTTGCAAAGGGAGTTGATTTACAGCCGGGAATGGATTTGCGATGGAAAGTTATATTACAACCAGACATTGATTTTCCACGGAGAGTGTATTTGTGATTGAAGTTGATCTGCGACGGGGTTTGATTTGTGACAGGAAGTTGATTTGTGACCGGGAGTTGATTTAAGATAAGGGGTTGGGATTTTACTCGTGACCGTGAGTTTATTTGGAATGGGGAGTTGATTTGCGAGGGAAGTTGATTTACGACAGAGAGTTCATTTGTGACAACATATTGATTTGTGACCAGAGGTTGATTTGGGATGGAGAGTTGATTTACAACAGGGTGCTGATTTGTGGCGGTGAAATGATTTGCGACCAAGTCTTGATTCCCGGCGGGAAGTTGATTTACAATGGGATTTTACTAACAACCAGGAGGTGTTTTGCCATGGGGTGTTTATTTGCCGGGGGGGAGGGGGGGGGGGGGGTAACTTGCGACTAGGTCTTAAGTTGTGACGTGGAGTTTGTTATCAATAGTTGAGTTGCAACAGAAAGTTCCTTTGTGAAGGGAAAGTGATTTATGAATGGGAGTTGATCTGTGATAGGGAGTTGATTTGGGTTGGGGGGCTTATTTACAACTCGAAGCTTGTTTGCGACTGGGAATTCATTTGGGATGGGGAGTCAATTTACGACAGGGATTCAATTTGCGACGGGGACTTCATTTGCAATGGAAGCTGGTATAGGATGGGGAGTTGATTTGCGATGGAAATTTGATTTACAAAAGAGACTTCAACTGTGATGTGGAGTTGGTTTGCACTGAGGAGTTGAAATACGAGCAGAATTGATTTGTGATGAGGAGGTGGTTTGCGACCAGAGTTTATTTGTGACCTGCAATTGATTTGTGACGGAGAGTTGATTTGTGTCGGAGAGTTTGTTTGTGATGGGGAGTTTATTTGCAACAGAAATTTGATTCACGACGGGAGTCGATTTGCGACGGGATTTGATTTGCGACAGGAAGTTGATTAGCAAACAGGAGTTGATTTGCGATGGGAATTGAGATGTAACCAGGAGTTGATTTGCGACCAGGAATTGATTTGCAAAGGAATTGAGTGCCACCAGAGTTGACTTGCAACGGGAGTTGATGTGTAACGGGGAGTTGATTTGCAATGGGAAGTTAATTTGAGATGGGGAGTTTATTTGTGACATAGAGCTTATATAGGGTAGGGAGTTCATTTGTAATAGACAGTTAATTTGCAACAGGGAGTTTATCTGAGGCATAGTTTAGTTGCAATCAGGAATTCATTTGCAATGAGGAGTTTTTTTGCAACTAGGAGTTTATTTGCGGCGGAATTTGATTTGTAACAGGGATTTCATTTGTGACGAGGCATTGATTGATGACCAAGGGTTGATTTACAATGGGAAGTTGATTTACAGGTGGGAGTTGATTTGCGACAGGAACCTGATTTGCAATGGATAGTTAAGTTACGACAAGGAGTTGATGTGCGACACGGAGTTGATTTATGACAGGGATTCGATTTACGACTAGGAGTTCATTTACAACAGGTTTTGATTTGCAACGGAGAGTAAGTTTGCAAAGAATAGTCGAATTGCAATGGGATTTGATTAAAGACTGGGAATTCATGTGCAACAGGGATTTCATTTGCGTTGGAGAGCTCATTTGTGCCGGGTTTTTCATTTGGGACAGGAAGCTGATGTGCGGCTATGATTTGATTTGGGACGGGGAGTTCATTTGTGACTGAAAGTTGATATAAGACAGGGATCTGATTTAAAACAGAAAGTTGATTTGCAACGGGGAATTCCTTCACAACCCGGAGTGAATCACCTTACTGTCACAAGTTTGGGAATTCCTTCCCAAACTTGTGACAGTAAGTTGATTTGCAATGGAGAATTGTTTTACAACGGGGAGTTGATTTTCAACAGAGAGTCAATTAATGACTGTGACTTGATTTGCAACATGGAGTTGATTTGGGATGGAGAGCTGATTTTCAAGTAGGAGTTTATTTACGATGGGTAGTTGATTTGGGATGGGGATTTGATTTGCAAATTGAGATCATTTGCAGTGTGGAGTTGGTTTGCTGTGGAGAGTTGATTTGTGCCCAGAAATTGATTTGGGACAGGGAGTTGATTTGAGATGACGAGTTGAATTGTGACGGAGAGTTTTTTTGCAACAGGAAATTGATTTGTGATTGGGAGTTGATTTGGGCCGGGAGATGATTTAGGACATGAGTTGATTTGCGATGGGAGTTGATTTATGACAGGGAGTTCATTCGCAGTGGGGTGTTCATTTGCAACCAGAGGTTGATTTGGGATGGAAATCTGATTTGTGACATCGAGATGAAATGCAACAAGGAGTTTTCCCGGGACGGGGAGTTGATTTGCAATGGGAGTTGGTTTCCGACTGGGAGTTGTTTTGCTCTAGAGAACTTGTTTGCAACGGGGAGTTGATTTGTGACGAGGTGTTGATTTGTGAGAGTTCTTGGAATTTATTTTAAGTTTTGGTCTATGATTTTTTATATAATCCATGCACCATCGAAATCAAGATAAAAAAAAACAAGGATTGTTCCCGGTCTATACAGCCCAAGGAAGAGGCTATATATGAGGATACTTGTGCGGAGGAAGAATCGCAATGTTTGGCAGAATGCAATAAGACATTGGTACCCTTGATGCTGAGATTGGAAGAACTCAAGCACACATCCGGTAAATGGAGTAGAATGCTTGTGTGAGATCTTGAGGATTACTTTGAGAAACCAGAGGATGCAACATATAATGTGGCACGTGAGGTTACTTGTACACAGCCATGGACCCAAGGCAAATTCTTCAGGGTTCTCTAGGGGCTCCAAAAAGCAAACATTGAGTTCTCTGACACCTTTCCCAAAACCCTCCTGGTGGATCTACCAGCAAAGCGGGATGTTGACCAATGTATCAACCTCAGAAGAGGAACGAATTACGTACCTATGTAAAACATGATGCACATCTACTAGAGATCAACAAGCAGCCGGTCAATTTCTCATCCGCCTCTCCTGATGTCAACAAATCTTCATCCTACTAGTATGCACAGAAGGTGGCAGGAGACCTTATTTAGCATTAAATACTTGGCTTTAAACTCATTGACGATGACAAGCCAATGATTGGTTTCAGGAGCACTGAGTGGCTCACTACTCCAAAAAGATCCACGTTTCATACAGCTGTCACCACATTTTTATCGCACCCAATCCGACCTTTTGTTGCCATTGTTCTTGCAATGCAATTTAGGTTGACCAGCGTGCCACATTCATGGCAAGGATGGAATTGTGGAGGTTGCCTTTGGTGTATGGAATGAATATGGAGGAGCATGTAAATGATGTTAAATGTACAATGATGAGGAAGAAGTGTTCTGGTGTGTTTTCCAAATGTGAGTTTGCTGTGGATAAAAATGAGTTCCTCTGACACAAAGATTATCAGAACGATGGACAGAATTGTACAGAACTATGCAACGTGTCAGTTGATCAATGGTGGCTAAATTCATGTAATGGGCACAATTTTCAAGTATTCTTGATGTTTTAGAAAATGACCAGAGTTAATACTTAGATTTGCGGGATTGTTTGTGCCTCTACCCAACCTCACTCGTAAAGATTGAGGCTTGAGTTGGGGAACAAACAAACAAGAAGCCTTTGAGAATCTTAAAATGGCTCTGGCCTCCATGCCGGCATTGCACTTGGCCCACACCGGTACAGGGTTTAAAAAAGCGATGGATGTAGAAATTCTTGCCATTAGTGCTATCTTTTTTATGATAATCTAGCAAGGAGTTGTAGAGCGCGCCTTTGACTCACCCTAATGTACTAGGTGGAGCTAAAATTTGCCACCCACACTAAGGGATATGCTCACCATGGTAGCAATTTAAAGAACCGGTATTGCTGAATGAAGCATGTGAGAGGTTTGGGATTCCCAACCTCTATGGCGAGAGGAAGGGGTTGTTAGACATGAGGGCACACATGGCCGGATCAATGCCGGCAAGAATAGGGATGAAGCAGGAAGATTTTTGAGGGGGGGGGGGGATACTTAAAAAGTTCAACACCTCAGGCATATGAATGGAACTAACATTCCAGATGAACAGTGTGAGATCTTTTCATGAGTGGGGTCAAACATCATGGAAGTTCCGTTGATGAATCAAATGTTCAGTGCCAACAATAGGAAAAGGCNGGGGTTGTTAGACATGAGGGCACACATGGCCGGATCAATGCCGGCAAGAATAGGGATGAAGCAGGAAGATTTTTGAGGGGGGGGGGGGATACTTAAAAAGTTCAACACCTCAGGCATATGAATGGAACTAACATTCCAGATGAACAGTGTGAGATCTTTTCATGAGTGGGGTCAAACATCATGGAAGTTCCGTTGATGAATCAAATGTTCAGTGCCAACAATAGGAAAAGGCGTACTATTGGAGGTGTGATGTGGGAGAGTGTGGTCGGTAGCAGTACCAGAATTAGCGACGTCATCCATGATGGGTTGCCTCTACTAAAAGTGGACAAAGATGTTATGAAAAATGTTTAACACGTAAATTGAATGAAACACCTAAACTAATCCATGTGTGGCATCAGTAACAAATACATTAATGATGGTATTATGTTGTTAAGGCTTTTTTCAAAGCTTTCAAATATTGGTTTATACTTGCATTCGAGGTGAATATACCTTCTTCCAAAAAAGAAGGTGGCATTTCCCACATCCTAGTGCCTGGGTACTTGTGGATGCCAGAAGCTACATGGTTTCCAACCCAAGAAAGGGGGAAAAAAAGCTTCAAACGAGTATGAGTTATGCAAGACACCCAATGGAGGACACACCATTTTGATGGGGGCATTTTACGTACATGTTTGGGGTGTTCCCAAGGGAAGATCAGAAGTGGTACAAGAGGAATCAATTCTTTATGGCTCCTGCTGTCATACAACATGAAACATAGCCTAAAAAACATGATACACATTGTGGTGGTTGGAACAGTGATCATTACCTCTGCAACGACCCCAGCTGTGAAGGCAGGTATACAAAGATGCAACAAACGAGGCACATGTAGAATCATTAAGGGTTTAGCAAAACTTTTAGAGTATGATATGTCATAATGAATAGGCATGATGTTTGCATACGTGTGTATAAGATTTGTAGGGATGCTACCAAGCATACAAGCAATGTCAGTGGTAGAAGAATAATGTAGGATGGGTTTTGATATGATGCTTTGGTAGTGTCACTCAATACAATACCAATGGACGTGGAACCACAGCACGCATCTTGTGTAACAACTATAAAACTGGCCAAAAAAAAGGTTGTCACATCAATGAATAAGACAGAAGTGTGAGCATCCTCAAATGAAGAATAATTTGTTTGTACGCTCTATCATAGGAGCTACAAAAACGTTCCATGATGTGGTGGTCACAAATACGCCATAACCATGGGACATGCCTGGTGAGGATGCCTCAATTGATTTCAACGCTGCAGGTCACTATGTGTAATGATGATTTTCTTGCCCCCTTGACTGAAGCTCTCCCTTTTTTATGCAGATATGGTTTATTACTCTGCTAGCGTGGTAAATGTAAAGGCATGTTGCCACTTATGTTGTTTCGTAACTACTTACATTGCTATCATTAACGAGGTGGCTTGAAATGCTACCATGAGTATTGATATTGTCGATGCAAGTGACGAGCATGCTATTGCAATTGCTATGGACGACTCTACCAAGGCACTCTAAATGCCGGTGCAAGAAACGCAGTGACTTTGCTTGTTTGGAGTTTCCGATAGCCACTTTTTCCATGACAGTAGTTGGTGCAGTGAAAAACAGCATTGCTACTATGGATGCTGTTGTAGTACACTACAATATCTTGGAGAAATGATTGTTGCTCCACGCTGTAAGAAAATGACTAAGCGTACCTCCACCATTGATGTTTTTGGTGTTCTTGTGGTATTACAAGCTACAAATAAAAAAAATGCAAATGTCTTTGACAATGCAGGTGAGAGTGCCACCTCCAAATTCATCATATCAGTTTGTCAGAATGAGACACCAATGTTGCAACTGTTGCTAATACTATGGCTGAGAATTCTGTTAATCACAATGATACTCCTTTGGCACTGTGTATTTACATGCTCGTGCTCATGGTACGATTAACTTTGTGGCTCAGAATGCCACTGCCTCGGATATTGTTTCTGCTATGTTGTTGTTTGACACACCAATGCAATTGTTGTTGCAATAACCAAGGTTTTGTACACTGGCACTGTCCATGCTTTTGCTCTTGCAAATGACTTTGATTCGGACAATAGTGATGTCACTGCTCCAAGTTCGGTACCTTGGAATGTTTCAGCATAAGCTGATATTGTGCTTTGGGTTGAGATACAGATGTTTTTTATGCTATCCAATCGGTAATCGGTGGCTTCCTGTACCATTGCCTAAAGTGTTGTTTTGATGTTTTGTTTCTTGATATGTCTGGGCGGCTATGGTGGCTCCAACATCAGATTAAAATGCCATTGCTGCTCTTGGTGATGTACACATGTTGCAATGGCTGAATTTCCACCCTAGGTCTTGGTGCTACAATTGCGGCTGTATGAGATAGTTGTGTTCATGCTATTGCTATTGTTGTTTGAGTTGAAGTAGGTTTTGGAAAACTGCGTTAGGAAAATGCTGCTGATTCCATATTGGTTTCAGTTTTCCAAGACTGGGATGTACAGCGGGACAATAAAAAAAAAGGCGGGAACAAGAAGTTATGCCACAATGGATGATGGAGGATGCAGGGTACTAGACCTCGCTTGCCCCCTTGAACTTGCACATCGCGTTACTGGGGGTTCTTGAAGAATTCGCGATGGGGAACATATGTTAAATGAAAGAAAGAATAGTAAAAGAGTTAGTAAAATGTGAGTGGTGGATAGCGTTCAGAGCAAAATCATGCCAGAAGAGGGGTGTTGTTCTGGCAAATTGTGTGAACAAAGTAAATACGACACAACCACATGAATTTTCCACTACATCTCTTACAAAATGATTTACACCTGGTTTAAAAACACATAACGACTTTTCCTAGTTTCCCCCCTCCTCTCATTGTGGTATGTGTACCACACCCGACATGGTTGCTTGATGAACGTTTTGATGTAGAGAGAGAGAGAGAGAGAGAGAGAGAGAGAGAGAGAGAGAGAGAG
>SZWC01002223.1:74908-90212 GCA_023375785.1 Penium margaritaceum
CCCCCCCCCCCCCCCCCCCCTCCCCGCGCCCTTCCTCCCCACGGCCCCCAAGAACGACTGTGTGCGCTTGGTATGAGCTACGAAGCTCTGCTTTCCAGCCGTCGTTATGCTGGTGACTTCACGTCGGGAGAAGAACTAACCCCCTCCCACAGACGTTTGACTCTAGTCTTGAGTGACGTTTCTGAATGCCATCGAACGCGAATATCAAATTGGCAACCGACCACGTGAGGCAGCACAATCGATGACCTTTCGATGATTTGACCCGATTATAGTTTACGAGGTCCTTTAGTGGGGGCAAGATGGAATGTTTTTTTCTATTCGGGGGAAATAAAGAATTAAATGAATGATATGGGGCCATTCAGAAATGACATCGAAAACTCTGGGTCGACTTTGTATGATTTAGAAAGTAGGGGTTCGTTGACAAAGGTTCTTCGAAACTAGGTGCTTCTTGGGAATTTCCCGCTGAAGAAATCACTCGAATATTGTGGCGGAAACATGTTCAACATTTCAATGCTGAGTAACTTGGCCGCTATCTCGTGGTGGCGGCTTGTGGCCGGCATGTCTGTCAGTGTTCTCCGACAGCTGCGCGGGAAACCATTGACATCCAGCCCATTGGTTGACATGCCTCCGCAAGTGAGCTTGGGTCAACAGCGCCAGGTTTCACGTAGAAAGGCCCCTACTCATATAGCTTTCCCGCTGGAAACCGATCACTTGGGACGAAGGGCAAGCTGCCAAGTTGATGCGCCCCAACTGGAAACAACACATGCAATGACGAGGAAAAGCAAGCTATACTAATTAACCTGGGAAAACGACCGGACTAGTGTAAAACATTTCAATAACATCCATTAAGCGTACAGAGCATTGCAAGAGATAGAGGATTGCATACTTTGCCTCTGCAACCATAACAGCCACAAAGACACTACCGAGTGACGAACTCTCAAACATTTCGTTTAAAAATGACTTGACGTAAGTTTTGTGACAGTTGGTGGAAAAAGAAGGGTAACTCCAACCATGCAACAAGGGTATGACTTGGGCCTAGGTTAAGTAACATTATATATTCTAAGTATAGTTTTATGGCGCAAGATTTCAAGAAACACTTGGAAAATCTCATAAAATAAAACAAGATGTAACCACTTGAAGAATTCATGGTGTTTCCTACCACAAAGAAAGCTAACCGTATAAGATAATATTGACTTGGCTATTTTGAACTAAATTTTGGGAACCGCCTTAGAAACTCCACCACCGTTTCAAAGCAATGTAGTTTGTACAACATTCAAAGAATTATTCAAGCAAATGATTGGCATGGTCACAATAATTGGCCTCTTGGAATAGAAATGTGCCAAAAGTTATGTTCTAAATCCATCAAAAATTATGTCCTCAAATTCTCATCCGTGCATTATCCAATCATGTTCTACAAGGTTTGATAGATTTTGTATCTGCACTACACCATGTTCAAACAAAACTTCAGTTTTTCCACTCTCTTCTCCTAGGTAATATCCAAAAGTTATTTCTTGAACCCTTTCATAGATGTTACAATGGTAAGAAGTATGCACAAAAGCATTCTAGAATCATTTCAGTTTTGCCTTCATCTTGTTTAAAAGAACACATATGCACCTGTCTACAAGAACCATATGGGATAAGGACCATTCGTGAAAAAAAGTGGACCAATCTAAGCCATCAAATTCGATAACTCACATGGAGAACTTGCTCAATCTGAAACTTGACAATGATACGCACGATAATTTTCAAAATCATATTCATGTGTATCCATCCAAAAAAATTTAAAATTCCATAAAATAAGTAGAGTCCTGTAAATGAAGGGGCATGATAATCAATATAGGTGAAACATTGGTTTGTTAATACGGTAAATCTAATGGTTTTTCCATGATAAAACAACAAAAATCTTCTTAATATGCATATACTATGCAACTGTGATCAGGAAATACTAATCTATAAGAAATTGTATGTTCCCCATTGTACTTCTCCTATGAAAACAGCTCTACTTACTTAAGAGATCCGTGGGAACCGTGACTCTTCTTCAAATTGTAACTACTTACCATAATGTTCTTACCATGGGATACAATCAATCTTCATAACGTCTCCATGTAAGATATTTTGGCATCTAATGATTTCCACATTCTACTGTAATCATTGGGTGGATGAATTCATCATTTTGGCCATTTTTTTCTTGTAGAAGAACTGATTGAAATGATTTTTTATACCTTGTTCTTAAGTCGAAATTCCATTTTACATCTCTTTTTGTTTTAGGAAAACTTTGACCTGCCACGTCCATTTAGATTAAGTTCCATCCATAACTCTCCTCTAACATTTTTTCTTACATTTGCAACTCCTTTTGCTCATGTACATGCTCCAATTTCAAATCAATCTATAGCCCATATTAACGTCCTTCTTCCTTAAATCCTCTCTTGAGGGTAACTTTGAATCAATGTTTTCAACCAAAATCCCTTCAAACTTAATCTTGAATGATTTAGACTTACACAGAGTGGATGTGAACATTTTCAACCTATTGGTCCCAGTAATATCATTGGCTGTTTTGCCAAAACGTATCTCATACTTTCACCTTTTTTTGATGTGCTATAACCATGATATAAACATTTTTTTTGTTTAAAAATTGGTCTATTCTATATCCATCTACGGTTCTCATTGGATTACAAACCTTTCTTTACACCTAAACTTTCCTCCAATTTTCCTTCCCATGTAAACCATTACATCTTTCATCCTTCGATGAAAGAATCATGTTCCTACATACCATACATTTCAATGAAAATCATTCTCGTTAGCCAATGATATGCTTACTGATGTCATGTATTTCTAAAAGATGCCTCACTCCTCACTCATTCGGCAAGTACATTACATTGGTGCAGTTCAAAGTTCCTCTATCAATACTAAGGTTAGTTTATCCTCCCCACAACGTTTTCTTCTTCTCATAAAAAAATTCCATCAAGGAACCTACCTCATAGTACAAGCTCGTGTTGCTAAAACATTTTTCATTTGGTAAACTATAAGAAAGAGCAATGGTTAGTCTCCTTACGTAAATATAGTATGAAAAAAATGAAGGAACAATAACAATATCCTTATGTTTTACAAATATGTTTCCATGTATTATCTTTCGGCGTCATCTAAATCATGGTGAATAAAACAATGTTTCTTAGAAGCCTGTTTTTTTGTATCATAACAACACGTCTTCATCTTCAAGAAATATTTAATGAACCTTGCATATCCCATGGTGTTCCTTACGATGGCCTTTTTGGTAGATTTGAAACACACACTCAAGGTCTCAAAACGTTCTCCACTAGTTCTTTTCATACTTAGATGCATACATTATTGCACAAGTTTTATCACATCCAATGATAAGGTGTGTACATTATAGAATTTACAGTATTCATCCTCCCTACTCAAACACTAAGAGTGTATCTTTAATACGTATACTACATCGTGTCTTAAGGAAGTGAAGGTTTAACACTTATCTACATGTTATCGTACCCTTACCAACCCCTTCAAAAATACTCTTAATTGAAGTTGTGAAGTGTAATTTGATGAAATGTGGACATAATTCACTAATGAAATAAAGGTGTTCATGCAAAACATAATTGAACACCCACTAGAAACATCACAAAACACACTCTTATCATACACTTTTGACTATTCTAGGATGGGATACATCATCACCTTTAAAAAAATAACCCGTATTTAAGAAGTGTACTCGTACGTCTTTCTCATAAAAGACAAAACAAAACACAAGTGTACTTGTGTCAAGACTCAAATGAAAACTCTTCATCACAAATGGCGGCAATCTGAACATTCATGTAAACACATTGCTTTACCCCCTCATGAAGTGCTCTAAGGAAAATGGTAGTGCATTGATTCAATGCAACCCCCACCCAAACCTTGTGATTGCCAAGGGGGAGTTTATCGTGGATTCAATTAGATTTACTCACCAAATGACACATATGTGAAATGATACACTTTGGAAAATATCTCCCTTCTAATATAGTATGTAATAAATGTAACTAAAAGAAGGATGTATCCCTTGTGAATTAAAAAGTGCATCTGGTTGGTGTGCGAGTGTAACTAGTAAATTGCCCCTCAAATTTGCTAATGAATCATTCAAAAAGACTTGTTTAAATAATCGAAAACATCTCTTTTGGTAGGTCAATGATAAAGCAAACCAAAAATTTGAAATGTTTACAACTACGATGCTCACATCGCACATTGCAAGGTCCATACACAACAACGCCATTGAGGTTCCATCAAACCCCAACCATTCCCATTGCAGGAAAAAAGATTTGTGTGTTTCATATGCATGAATAAACATACAATTGTGTTAATTTAATGTGTATTTCATTTGTTAATATTAAAATACACTAGCAAATACCATGGTTTAAAACACTTTCACATTTGACATAGGAGGTGGCCCTTGAATGTGAGGTGTAATTAGTGAGTAAATTACATGTGTGTGATACAAAAAACGTCTTGTACAAAATGCATCTTTTGTGGAGTATTTCAAGCATCTTCATGAACATCAATATTCAAGAATAAAAAAGGCTTTAAAAACCCTGATGTACACGCATGTTTTTTTTTTCTTTTGTGGCATGTTAGAGGCATAAAAAGTAACCCTTTTCATCTTTCACCCCTTCAAAAAAACTTGATGTGGCTCTTAAGGGGTATCAAGAGAGAAAATTGTATAAAGGTTCATTATTGAATTTATGAATATCATCACTTGTCAATATATGCATACACTGACAGTACAAATCAAGATTGTAAAGTTTTTTTTTTACCAGAAAGGATCGCGCCATTCTAGAAGATGAAGAGAATCAATGCTATCATAAATCTGACAAAAGCACAGTACACATTCAAAACAATTTTATGTATAATTTGATTCAAGAAGTACCATGTCAATCACATTATCATTATTCAATTGTCGATACATCAAGCGTTGACTAGCAACTCAAGTGTCAAGCTATGTTAAACACACCTTCATCTCACACTTTAAGCATTTATGCTTTTGTGTAACTTAGGATTGGGGAAAATATTACGCTGACAACACAAATGGACGAAGAAATGATCAATGCACCATATTCGGTCATGATGTGTAGAAGAAGTCATTCAAATCCTCTCAAGTAAACTAAAAGTTTCACAATTTTATCAGCTACCCATATTATGGAGAAAGTTAATGGAAGTTATATTGTCCATGTACACAAGATAATGTGTTTTTCCATGATTTGTAAAATTCATATCCTAGGAATGAATTCCAATTATTTGGATCATTTATGAAGGTATGCACCCCATATCCTTTATAAAGAGCACACATTACCAAGTATGTAGATTTGGGTTGATAAGGAATAAATGATAACAAGACCTTACATTTGATGATGCCATTACCTGTTTCCTTAATCTTACAATCCCTTAGTTATGTATGAAGGAATGATAACATATGGTTTTTCATTATCTCGTATTCAAAATTCTTCTCTTTGTAATCCTTGTCCGGTCTTAACAACTGTTCTTATGGGAAAGTACCAAGCAAAATGTCTTCTTATTAGTGAAGTATTTAATCTCAGATTTTTCCAAGTCGCCCTCCCCCTTCCCATATTTTTGCATTTAATACTTTCAATATATGTGTTTGAAGTCCTTGTATTTTCAACAAAAATGTTCATCTCCAATAAGATAAGGTCTTTGTTTCATACAAAAGTCCATTATGCGAGCAAGAATCTTGCTTTCTTGGTTTTTATGCAAGCATTTAGTGCATCTTTTTTTATTCTTGGTGTTATTCATCTTTCCCAATATTGAATTCATGTTCAAAATGTCATTATGGATGTCAGATGTTGTGATGGGTGCTTGATTTTGTTTTTTAAGGCAATCATTTCTAAATTTTCAATATCTTGGTGAGGTTGGTGTCATTAGAAATAATCATTTTGTATAAAAGCTTTACCCATTGGAACATTGCTTTATGCCCATATTCTAACATCAAAACTGATGGAAATCATTTAAAGTGATGTTTTGTGACTATTAAGTTAATGTATTCATATGCACATCATCATCAATGTTAGCCTCTCCCCATCATGTGATGTGTCGCCTTCATATATGACAGAATAATTCACTCATAAATGTATGGATCAACAATCGTATTGGGAAATGAATCAAGAGGTTAACATGGAACCGCAAATAAAACTAATAAAATGTAAATATAATCCATCTGAACTAATGCCTCTTATATAAGGACTATACATCCAGTCTCCGGTGGCATGAATTGGTGTTGATACTTCTTCAAAACAATTACCACACAAGGATACACTACATCACACACCAGTTTTTTGTGTACATGAATTTTGGATTATTACCATAACTCGTCACATTGTTGTTTGAGATTTATGCATAGGGCTTGGAAATCCAAAGGGGACTGGTGCATTTTCACCATTTTTTATAATTCCTAGTTTTGTTTTAACTTTACTCACATTGAGTTGCTTACAAATTCCCCGGTAGCATTTCTTCATTACTAAATCAACGTTATTCAACATAATTTATTGCTAAGTAAGCTCCTTGTTTCATCGTTGTCATATGAATTCACTTGCTTTTGGAGTGAAGTGTTTTGTTCCTCTCAAAAATACTATTGGTGTTCTCTTACATCGAGTGATTAACTAAGAGAAATGTAAATTGTTAATGGATGGAAATAGCTGAACTCAAAAATGCAGGAAATGGATCGAATGATGTAAGGATTTAATGTTCGCGAATGAAAAAGACCAATAGAATAAGGTGTAAATGTTTAATGGCGTAAACAAGCCTATTTTCTTCTTGTATCAGCAATATTGCAAACATCATTATCATGTATTTCTCTTTTATTTTGTTTTCCTCATCAATCAACGTTTTTAAAACAGGATCAAGAGGAAGAGTAGGATTGAGTTTGTACCTTTATTTCATCCATCCATTATGATGGGGATCTTACCAAATCCTATCGTTCATATGTAGGGTTCAAACATTAGATCTTCTTCTAGTTTGTTCCAATCAATGAAGTGTTATTGACATGAGCAAACAACCTCATGCCTTTGAAAGGGTATTCGACTCCAATGTCATGTTGGGGTTGGATGGACATCCTATTCTATGAGATTCCATCATCTTTAGAAACAAATTGCGCAAAATGTATGATGAAAGCAAAATTATTTGTGAAACAAAATAAGAAATGGACACATAAAAACATCATAAGATTCCTTAAATTTGATGGCTTTCCGTTCATGATACCTTGAATTTCTCATTACAATGTTATGTTACAATGATGGTTTTTCCAATTCGTTTGATTGTATTCCAATTTATTCTTCTGTTATGTTGTTTCAAAATCCACAAGATTATGAATTTGTGGACCCTTGAAACACGATGAAGACTAGCGTTATAGTCATTCTTAACTTACTAGCATTGTTCTCATTGAATTATTTTATAAACTTCATATCATTTGGTATCCTATCTCAATATCATTATAGGATAACATCCCAACAAATTTACTTAAACTATTCTTTTAAGATTGATTGTTCAAAATCCTAACCTTATGCTACGGTGTATCCTGATACGTTCTTCACACATCATATTCTGAAATAGTGATTCCCCCCTTTTCAACTCCGTTTTTTTCTCACTTTTCACCCATCTAGGTTCAATTTTTGGAATTTGTAGGCATTTGTGGGGATTTGTTTCACACCTCGGTTTTCCATATTTGATTCACTTTTAAACATGCATTGAACTTGCTAAGCATAATTGTTTTCCAAGGCGATTAGATTTCCATGTTCTTACCTGAATAGGAAAAAATAAACTGAAGTGATTTGAAATAAATTGGAGTTTTTTTTCAAAAGATTTAATGATGTTTTGAAATATGCATGTCATGAAATTTAAATGGTCAGAATAAAAATTTTTGTAGACCAAGAAAATTACGGTTTGACATGAGGAGTGATTTATTGATAGTATTTCATGTAAGTTATTGCATCCTTGATAGCTTGGTTACAAGTATTCTTAGAGTAAATAAATATATAAAACTTAGTGCTCTCTGTTTTATCCACCACTTCTCATTAAACAAACACCGCCATTTTCTTATGCCTGTATCTACCTTATCACTGATAATGCTTTTCACTTAGTGTTCCATATAAAACAATTATAAGTTTGTTAAAATGTGAGTAAGGTTTTTTAAGATATTTTGTTCCGTCAGCACGCTTTCAAGTAGACAAGGGTAGCAAACGAATTGTGGAATAAATGATTGGATAATTTGAAGACAGAATAAAACATGTTTTAATAATGATAATTAGGGTTCAAGAAATTCATAAATAAATTAATAGTTTCAGGACAATTAATTGATTTCTCATTCATGGATAATCATGATGTTTCCTATCATCATTGTATGTGTTATGATTTATTAGAATTTCTCTGTCAAACAAAGAGAAATTTTGATTTCTCTCACGTTTATGAGATCCTCATTTTGTATTTGGTTCGCGTTATTCTAACATATATGGCCCATGTTATCTTGACCCATAAACTGGGGCAACGTTATCATTTTTTCTCTAGTTTGTATTATAGCAAATTGAAATCAAGCTTACTCATCATGAATGTATTCCATAAAAAATGTATCTTCTTCTAATTTCAATGATGCTAAATTTCTCAAAATACATGCCTTCATTTTGTTTTGACTTCTTCTCCTTTCTTGAGTTTCTCGATATCTTTTGTGTTGTATATAGAACTTGCTTTGATGAAAACAAATCCATAGTTTGCCCAAATAATGCCATTTTTACTATATTTTTATGCATAAAGATGAATTTACAACAAGTGTACACTTTTTACTATTGATATAATGTTAATTGTTTCCCTTTGCTTAAGGTAGCCTTTGTTTTAAAACCTTTTATGCAACATTTATGGTTTGCTAGCACAACTTAAAGAACTAATGATTAACCTTGATTTGAAAAATTGATAACATGATGTTCAGAAAAAGATAGTATTTGTGCTTTACCGATATATCTCCTACTAGTTGTAAGTCTCATCCTTGATATTAGTTCGGTCAATTTTCTCTCATAATTGGTTTTTTAAGTATGAATGAATGTCAACCCATGCATTTGATGATTGGTGAAAATGTTGTTTTCATTTATTGTAGAAAGAAGGTAGTACTATGCTTTCTTAAATTGAGCTAGCAATTTACTCTTTGTTACAATTTCCGGAGTGTGGATACATGAAACTGGATTGAATACCAGAAGGGCAAGGTATGCATGAAAAAAATCAAAATATCTCCATGAGTGTATAAATCATATGGAGAATTAGATGAAGACTTCCCTCAACTAGCTGTAGGATTTTAACCAGAATCTTGGACTTGTGGACCCAAAGTGGGCTTTCCATGGATGCCTTGGGCCTATGTTTGGAAAATCGAGCATTGAGTACACCGCTTGTAGAGGCAATAAATTGCATCGAAAAAGACACACGCCTTTGTAGGAGGTGGTTCCTAAGGAATTTCATTGTAGTTTCTGAGGTTAAGGGTTGAAGAGGTAGAATCTAGTGGCATAAAAAGGAACTTAATGGAGAATAATGGCATGTCAAGGCATGAATGGACTGCATGGACCAAGCCCCTTAAGTAGTTTAGGGAGGGCCTCCTTGGATGCACTTGCCTTGGTGGATGTTAGTAGTTGCGTTACCACCTAGGTGGTTAGATAACAACCTAGACCATTTGAAGATTCACTAACAACTTAAAGGTCACCAGGAACTTGAAGGGTAAGCATCGGGTTGTAGGAGGTTATGGTAGTAGGTTGACCAAACACCCAATAAGTTAAAGGGTCAAAGTCCGGAAGGACCTTCGAGAGAAAATTTAAATGTTGTGTAGGCAAAGGATTCGAATGTTTTCTCCCTCCATTTAAGGAGATGAATTCCCCCCTCTCTAAATCAAATAAAATGCAGCACGAGATACATCTTAGCAAAACTCGGCCAGCAAAACTCGATAAATCACAACACTCATCTCGTGGAAGCTTGCTAAACAAATGTAGTATGAAATTTTGAATGGTTATTAGAAGTGTTCAACATGATTTATGAAGCGTGAAACATGAGAGAAGCATGAGTCTGATTTTTTTCATGTTTGTTACTACTAATGAAAAAAATGTTACATGTTAAAATCTGGGTCAAATTTATAAATTGCTAATGACCATAAAAAACAATCTGCCAAATTGATTTTGTTTTTCAAAATCATAAACAAGAAAAAGAATGTAAAAATCAAGGTTGATTTTGAGTTATTCGAATGCAATATTAAACTTTCAAATGATTTTCTTAATGCCTCATTAATTGTTTTGAGGTCAAGGATGTTTCTTAATGTTTGCAATATAATCTTTAGCAGTTCAAGTAACAAATCTAATGTAATTTAGGAGGCCCTCTTATGACTTATGTGAATTGTGGTATGATGAGTGGTATGTGATTTAAAACAAGTTTGAAGCTTTGTGAATTGAAATGGGTTTATTCTACCATTATGCTTTCTACCTACAAAATACACAAAAAATGTTAGCGGATTTAAATCATTATACATCAGGTTTTATGATAGTTACATTTTGTTTTCCCTATGGTTGTTATAAAGCACAAGTTTTGCATGGGTCTAATATTCATAAGTTCAAAGGAAAGTCCAAATTTATGTCTTTGCATTCAGTATTCTAAATGTATCACTTAAATGGGCTCCTCTTAAAGACATCTTCCTTTCATACAGGCTTGTGATCATTCTTAATAGAGTTTCCATGGAGAGGATTTGACAAAATCTTGGGCTTAACAGGCTTGAAAGGCTCAAAATGATTGTCCTTGACCGTTAAGTCATCTCATCCAACCCCGAATAGGCTAGAGATCATAGCTTGTTTGACGTGGCAATGGATGCGTGCTACACTCCCTGTGGAGAGGAGTGAGGAGTCCTCGGCATCTACATGTTGGAATCAACCCTTGGTGCTCATATACCTATGTACCGGATTGGAAAAAAGCTTGGCTAACCAATCAAGAAATTTGATGCTTTATTGTCTTTGGCCCTTTAGCCCTTCCTTCTGATTTTCCATATGCTAAGGACCCTTGCTAGATTCACGTCGTGTTGGCTGCATACTACATGCTAATTATCTTCATTGTTTGAGTCTAAAGTAGACTAGATCTTTAAGGTGAGGATGTTGCCTTTGATGTGGAAGTGTGATATGGTGGATGTGGGGCTATTTCTTACTCACGTTTTGAAAGCTCATTTATGAAAATTGAAAAATCAAGATGATGATATGTTAGTGGGAAGAAAATTGAATGAAAATGCTCTTACATTATGAATCTATTGTGTATTTTTGCTTTCTTATTTCTTTGAAGTGCAATGGTAATGGAAATAAAAAGAGATATATTCATTCTTATATAGTACATTCTAGTGTTTTTAGATTCATGTTTCTCTTCTATGTTTAATAGTAGAAATCAAAATTCATTTATGTTTGTTCCATATGTTCAACATGTTCTTGAATTTAAAAAATTACACATCTCATGAAAACAAAGTTGCCAAAATAATCAAGGAATGAAATCAATTTTGAAGAATTTTTTGATCATGAAACATATATTCAAAAGAAATGGTTTGGAGAATCCGAATTTTTCGAATAACTGTTATGAGGTTTTAGGCTCATTCATAGAGATTACAATGTTTTTAATGTAAATATTTTTTTTTCATTTTTATTTAATGGATGGATAAATATGTAGTTAATTGTATGTCATTTCCTTAAGAATTTTATCTTCTTTTTTTAGAAATAATTTACAAGTAGATGCACCCTATTATGTAAAAATGAGTAAAATGGGAAAATAATGAGTTGACGTATTTGTCTCCAAGATAGAAAATGCAATGGTTCGTGTTCAAAATGCATGCTTCATAGGAAGTACTGTCAATGCACAAGTCATTTACATATTACGCGTGTTTCTGGTACATTCTTTAAAATTTTCGTAAGGTAGGTACACTTTAGTGTTTTCTTCGTATGTTTGAACAATGCTGTAATTTTGCCAAAGCTCTATTTTCATAGTGCGTGTGGTTTTTTGATAGTTTTACTTCTAGTAGGAAATTGTGATGATCAATTAATTATGGTTAAGTAAAAGAAAACATTGTATCTGAAAAAGAAGAGCATTTTATTATTTTGCATCATCGTTACTATATAATGTGTAAACATTATAGCATGAAAATATGAAATGAATTTTTTGGATTTGCAACCTTGATATACACAAGGCTTTATTACTTGAAAAATTTGAAGGCATGTGATAGAGCTCTCAATTCACACAATGAATAAACATCACGCCCTCAATTATCTTTACAACATTTCCTATAATGATGGGTTCTTTGGAATGAACCCGAGGACTACAAACCCCCAGGCCATTATCATCTTTTTTGGGATGTTGTTAACAGATTTATTTGTCTTTTGAAAGAAGTGTTTTCTTGTCATTGCACTCATGATGCATTTGGTAGTTGTGGAAAGTGTTTTTTAGTCCCAAATGCATATGCCTCCCTTATGTTTGGGAGTGAGCATTCTTTCTTGACATTTGTGGTCTAGTATGCATTGAGCTCAAGATGTTAATGCTTCTAGAATTTTCGAGATGGGTGAAAAGAAGTGTCACATAGTTTTTTGATGTTTCTACACAAAATGATTGATATCTTGACGGTGCCAGACTTTCATGTCATCCCGCCTAGATATTGTTCAAACCCTTCAAATTCTGGGCAATTGTTTTTTAAGAAACCACGCACATTGCATCGTCGCATGCATTGCTCAACTTGAGTGTCCAAGACTGAACTTGTGCTTCATTGTGTTTTTGACTATCGTATACATGTGCTCAACATGTTCAACATTTTTCATCAAAGCATAGTTTGTGATGAATGCAAATTATCTAATTTAATCAGTTTATTTAATTATTTTCCGCTCTTTATCGAATCCCTGTGAACCAGTTATGCTTCGCTCGTCGTAACAGTGCCAATGGGCATACTGGAAAATGATTTGTTGAGGCAGATTCCTTCGCAAACGTGCTTCGACTCGGTGAACATGCGTCTTATACGTGAAGATTTTACTGCGTCAGGAAGCGTACGGTGAATGGTAGAATTAGGTTCGATTTTACACCTCCCCTTAGCGTATCTACAGCATCCCTGATGGATGCGGACGTACAAGCAGCACAGGGCAGCACGGGTGGCCTCAACGATCTGCCTTCTACCACGTGAGCGTCCAACCCCGCAGAGGGCCATGCAAATCCCGTTTGTTTTCACTTCCAGCGGCACCCACTACACACTAGACACTGAGCGCTCGCCACAGTGGCGGGAACCGCCGCAGCCGCACCCATTCCATAAACGCCGCTGCCACCTCCCTGTTGAGTCATTTCTGGAGGTACAGCCTGCGCCGGAGTTCCATCTTCCACAATTCTCTCACTCGTCGCAGGAGGTGGTGTCGCGATTGGAGCTAGAGGTCCGGCCGCTGTATCCACCCCCTTGCTCTGTCCGCCTCCCCGGCTGCGAGTCCTGAGCATACTGGGGACGCACGCCGCCGGCGGCCTACCCTGACTGAGGTTGGTGAGTTATCATCCAGGCCGCAGATCCCGCCTCGCTTTCCACAGCGTCGAGCGAGCCAAAAGTCGAAGCTCACCGGCCGCCGTCGGTTCTCCACTCAGTGGGGCGGCAATGAACGGCGCCATGTACTCGAGCAACGCTCCCCACTCTGTGGGTCTCGACGAGATCGAGTCGCTGAAGGTCGCCGCCAACGCTCTCTACTCCGAGGGCAAGTTCAACCAGGCCGTCATCGGTGAGCTCTCCCGGGCACGAACTCCTCTCGTTCCCTCTCTTCCCAACCCGCCATTGTGTTCCTTAATCATAGCCTCCCTTTCACGTCTCCCTCCCTCCCTGCCTGCCTCTTAACCCCCAAAGTCCTTTTGCCCCCGGCCCTCCCCTTTCACTCGCCTTCCACTTTGAAAGTCGGCCGACCTACAAACTGCTGCCCTCTTGCCATGTCGTTGAATCGCCGCATTGGAGCTCATCCAATCCAACTCACCCAATTCCACCCAACCTCCTCCTCGAAACCTCATTTGCTTTCCACCGTTTTTGTGACGGACACGGGGAGCTCGGGCAGCAGTCCGCCGTGCAGCATCCCAAGTCTAAGATCCGACGGGGATCGGCGCAAACGCATCCATGAAGGGTGCTCTTGTGCCGTCTGCGTGCCCAGCTCTCTGGTTTGCTCCCTTTTCTCACTGGGAATTGGTCGGAATGCACGAATCTGAGGTGTGCGGAAATGGAGGGCGAGCGGCTTCAAAAGCTCCAAATCTGACAGAAAGCAGCTGCTGCGCACCATCTGTTCCAGCGGGTGCGCAAATCACAAATCTGCCAGAGGAAGAGGGCAGAAGTTGGCGTGGAATGGTAGCTGTGTGCTTTGAGGCCGTTTGTACGGCAGCGCGCATGTCCAGCTCGTCCGCGTAGGTGCTCTTCGGCGTGTCTTCATACATGCGCGATTTAGCACAGGAGGTGCGGTGGTGGTGCGGTGGTGCATGGGAGAGGGGGTCTCCAGCGCTGACTGCGACCCCGGCGTGGTCTGCTCGAGTCTTGCTGTCCGCACACGGTGCAGTCGCGGACAGCAAGACTCGAGCAGAGTAGAGGGGAGAAGGGGAAGTGTGCTCACCGCCAGTCACCACAGCGCCTGCTCAGCGCGGAGCAAGCACTGTGGTTAGCAAGCACACTGAACACACTCAGGGCACAGCTCGCAACGCCTACTCAAACAGGCGCTGTGCACGGTACGCTGTCTGCCCCGTCGGCAGGTCTGTCGTGAATCTGTGATGAGAGTTTGGGTGACAATGTGGACACGGGGAAGGGAATGGTGGCAGGAGAATGAGCAGGTGGGATTGTGGGGAGGAAGGGGTTGGAGGGAGAGGCAGGAAGCAGGTGAGGGTGGATAAGGACTGGACGAGAAGACCCGGCCCTTTGCGCAGACTCACGGGGGCAGGCGAAATTGGGAAGCAGCTGTGAAATGGGTGGCAGGATGTGGAGCTGCAAGGAAACCCACGGGCTGGCAGTTTTGGCCAAGTGGCACTGCCTTGTCACCAGCTGCTTTTGTGGAATGGGTTGATGTGGATGCTGCGAACGCTGCTGGTGTCAGCGGGAGTGGTGGAATGCTGACCATGCCATGGGAGCCTGGAGAGGAGCACAGATTGCGACGTGGCGATGTAGACAGCTGCATCAGCAGCAGCAACAACGGGAGCAAATGCAGGTGCAGGAGGAAGAGTATGAGCAGGAGGAAGGGCAGAAACGGGGGGCAGCAGCAGCAGCAGCAACAGCAGCAGC
>SZWC01002223.1:97436-108113 GCA_023375785.1 Penium margaritaceum
TCAGTCGTAGATGATTTGTACCGCATTGCTCGGCCCTCCTCCCCTTGCTCTCCCACCTCCTCTGGTCGCGTTTTTGTCACTGGTGTTCTATCCCCGGAACACCAGCGGTTGCTTCACCGACGTCTGTGTCATGTGGGCTCCGACACTGTGTCGAAGCTCATCCGGACACAGCCCGCTCTTGGTCTTGACGTCGCTTCTTTCGAGAAGCCACCTAAGACCGACTGTCTTTTTTGCGCTCAGGGTAAGATGCACCGGTGCACTTACCCTGATTCGCGTTCCCGAGCGCTGAGGCCCCTCGAGTTGGTCCACTCGGACCTGCTTGGTCCTCTCCCGGTCGAGTCGCTGTCCAAGAGGGGCCGGTATGTTCTGACGCTGACCGATGACTTCACCCGGATGCGGTGGGTCTACAGTCTGCGTCAGAAGAGCAACGCCGCCCTTGCGGTTCGGCTCTGGCTCGTGATGGCTGAGTGTCAGTCTTGCCACACGCTACATACCTTTCGCTCGGATTGCGGCGGCGAGTTCCTCGGCGAGATGGACTCCTTCTTTGCTGAGCACGGCATTTTTCACTAGGTCTCCGCTCCTGCTACCCCACGGCAAAACGGTGTAACTGAGCGCTGGAACCGCACCATGGAGGATGCGGTCCGCGCCATGCGGTCTGAGTGCGGTCTCCCAGAGTCTTTCGCATTCGAGGGCTTCGCCTACATGACTTGGGTCTGGAACCGCCTCCCGCATGGTCCGCTTCCGGATCATGTTACACCGTTCGAGCTCTGGTTTGGCCACCGTGTCGATCTTTGTCTCGCACGCGTCTGGGGATCCCTGGCCTCCGTATGGCATACCGAGGACCAGCAGGGGTCCAAGGTCTCCCCTCGGGGTCGCTTGTGTGCCTTCATCGGCATCTCCCTGCGGTCGAAGGCCTGGCGCTTTTGGGACCCCACTCGCCGTCGTGTAATTGAGTCCCGTGACACGCTGTTTTTTGAGCATTCACATACCGTGATCTGACTTCGATCACAGCGCTCTCTACATCTCATGTCCCTTTCTGTGCGGGTCCTCGGCGGATGGGGGAGACCTCTTCGCGAGCGACCATTCCTCGCCAGGCTGATGTGTCCGCTCGAGTCCCCTCTCGATCTCCAGCACTTGATGATCCGGCTATCATTGCCGTTGGTCCAGAGATCCCACCTGTCCAGCCTGCTTCGCACCCCACAGGTACCGCTGCTCCCACGCCTCCTCCTACATCACCCTCTGTGTCCACTAGCACCCCTGCTCCAGCGTCTGACCCAGCCTCGCCCACTCCTGTCTCTACGTCGGCTGACACTCCTGTCTCAGTGTCCGGGCCAGCCTTGCCCGCTGTCATCCCCAGCTCAGTGTCCCCCACACACGCATCTCCGCGCACGGCATCTCCAACTGCCTCGTCTCAGCCCTCACCAGCTGAGGTCGTACCTGTCCCTGTGGTCATACCTGTTCCTGCGCCTGAGGTGCGCCCCTCGACCTCCGGCTACTCCCGTGAGCCCGGTGGTCGACTTCGACCAATGGATTCTGGAGCTCAGTGAGCGTCGGGTTCCGGACCCAGACGTTCCTCTCGTAGCATCGCGAGCGGTGATCCAGGCACAAAGGCCTTAGGCCTAAGTGTCCGCACTGAGCTTTCAGAGGTACACCCAGCGTGCCCCATAGGGCACGACCTGGTCACTCACGAGTTCCATATCGCCTGTGACGCAACAGCTGATCTCGTGGCCGTCAGGCCAGACACTGAGGCGTGTGCACTTGCCACGCAGAGTTCCCCCTCTATGGCGCCGGACCCGGGCACATTGAGGGAGGCTTTCTCATCGTAGGATGCTGATGCCTAGCGAGCTGCTTACGAGGATGAGCTTCGCGCTATCCGAGAGCACGGAGTCTACGAGCTGGTCGACCTTCCCCCTGGGAGGAAGGCGATTCAGGTCAAGTGGGTCTTTCGCAAGAAAGTGAAGCCGGATGGCTCACTGGAATGCTACAAGGCCCGTATGGTCGTCAAGGGGTTCTCTCAGATTGAGGGAGTTGGTTACACTGACACCTTTGCCCCTGTCGGCCGCATGACCTCAGCACGAGCTCTGTTCGGTGTAGTAGCTCAGCATGACTGGGAACTACACCAGATGGATGTGAACAACGCGTTCCTCCATGGCTCTTTGGATGAGGAGATCTACGTGGCTCAGCCACCTGGCTTTGAGGACGGTGACAAGGTCTGGCGCTTGCGCAAGTCCTTGTACGGCCTCAAGCAGTCTCCACGGTGTTGGAACCGGGAGATCACTGGCACCTTGACTCGCACAGGATACGTACAGAGCGAGGCAGACCCCTCACTCTTCATCCTACCGACACCCGAGCAGTTTACCGCCATCCTGGTCTATGTTGATGACCTTCTGATCGCGTCTCCGTCCCTGGAGGCCGTGAAGGAGGCGAAGGCTGTCCTGTAGACCGCCTACAGGATGAAGGACCTCGGTCTTGCATCGGTGTTTCTTGGTATGGAGATTGTGCGAGATCGCAGACATCGGACACTGTTGCTGCATCAGGCCCGATACGCACGAGTCGTGGGGGAGCGCTTTAGCGATCTCCTTGGTGCAGTGCCCACTGCTTCCACACCACTCACACCTGATGGGCAAGATGCCCTGAAGGTGGATGACCCTACACAGCTAGGGGAGACAGTGGACGTGACCTTGTACCTCCGTCTCATCGGATGTCTGATGTACCTGGCCACTACCACGCGTCTTGAGATCGCGTTCGCCGTCAACCTCCCAGCTCAGTTCTCGCAGGCTCCACGTGCGAGAGCTCCTCACGCGGCTGTGCGTGTGGTACGGTACGTGGTCTCCACGCTGTATCTCGGACTCTGCTTTCGTCGGCAGTGTTCGGTGGTCCTTTACGGCTACACTGACAGCGACTGGGCTTGGAGTCCTGACGGCCGCAGTCGCACTGGCTACGTGTTTCTGCTCGGTGGTTCCGATTTGTCTTGCCAAAGCGGGAAGCAGGGCTACATCGCATGTAGCTGGTCGGAGGCAGAGTATGTGGCTTTGGGGGCAGGGGCTGCAGTTGCAATTTGGCTGCAGTGCTTGTTTCTTGAGCTTGGGCAGTCAGTACCCGCCATTGTGCTGCGTTGCAACAACCAGAGTGCTCTCGCCATTGCGGAGAACTATGGTATTTTTCATGCTCGCACAAAGCACATTGCGGTTGAGCATCACTTCGTTCGTGATCTGGTGGAGTGACGCGTGATCTCCATCATGTGGGTTGGCACTGACTTGCAGCGAGCTGATTTCTTGACGAAGGCACTTGCCCGCGGAAAGTTCCTTGTGGCCATTCGTTCTGTTGGGCTTCGCACCGTGCGTGACAGTGGTTGAGTGTGGGATGCACGTTGTCGTCTCATCTGTCTGTGTCACTCACTATGTGGTTGTACCAGTGCTGCATGCGTATGGACATGCGTACCATCGGGACATGGGGGAGTGTTGTGCTTTGTGCCGTTCCTGTACAGTTTACTGTGACCACTCGGCCGTGTCCATACTCGTGCAGATCCCTGAGGCAGGCGGCCCTGGTGACACCGGCGCGACGATAGGCGGCGGACTACCCATCTGGAGCTGACCGACCACTGTTCCAGAGCCCCAGATATCACCGGGACTCCTTGCTGTGCCTTTTACGTCTTGCAGGCGCCATTCGGCGGACTGGGCATGAGGTCCATTTGCATGTTTTTGCATTGTATACTCGCTGTCAGTCAACGGATGCATGCATGTGACCAGTCGTTGCGTGCGTTTTTTGATTCTGCACGTCTAGGTTCAGACGGCGTAGGATTCTGACATGTGTGCGCAGAGTTATGGCCAAAACAATGTTTTTGGGCCGGTTTTAGGACAGCTCTTGGACTGCCGCGAGCGACGCCCGCCGTGCGCCGCGGCAGGTATTTATGCCCTGGACCTGTCAGTTGTCATTTCTCTCTGCATATGCTATATTGAAGCATTCTGACACTTTGACTTGTGTCTCCTAGCCAAACCCTTGCCGTTGTGTGTACGACCTGTGACTGTCGTCACCGTCTGACTAGGCACTGACGCCTGGTCAGCGGCTGTGTTGCTAGGAAGCTTCTACGCACTTTCTCACGGAAACCCTCGCAAGGGAATTGCCTCCTCGATGCCTGGCCCCGCAGTGGCTTCGGTCGTTGCCCTGCCGACGGTCAAGCCACCCAAGTGGTTTGAGTCAGACCCGCCCGTCTTCCGGACTGGAAACAACTTCAAGTCCTGGGAGCCACGCTTTCGCATGTGGGCCATGAGCGAGGGAGTCCTCCCCTACTACCTCGCACCATATCAGGCGTCTGACCCCGTTAGACACACATTGCAGTCCACGCAGCTTCCGGCCTGATGAAGGCCGCCCCGGACTTCACCAAGGACTTCAGTCGGTTCCTTGGCGATTCTCTGACCGGCTCAGGAGCTAACCCTTGCGCGGCATGGGCACTGGCCGTCACTCTGTTTGAGGGTGCCACCTTGGCTTTGACATCTCAGCGCCTCGCCGACTTCAACTCCCACTGCCAGACTGCTCAGGAGTCTGCAGCCGACTACTGGCGCCGGGCGATCCAGTTGTACGAGGATCTTGGGGGACGACATTCCTACGCAATACTCCGCCCTCCAGATCATCCTCTACGGCACCCACCCCGACTACGCGCGCGTCTTCAGCAACTTCGACCAGACGCTGCTTCGCGACATGGCGAGCGACGGGACCCTGCTGCGCTGGGCCACTCTCCACTTTCTGGATGTGGCAGGCATGGACGCCGCGAACCGCGCTCGCCGCAGCACTGCTTCAGCTGCAGTTGCCGCCGCGTCGCCCTCCCCTCTGTCTACAGCAACGGCGGCTCCAGCACAGGGAAAGAAGGGTCGTAGAGTGTCGGGTGGTGGTTCCAGCGGCGGAACCAACAGCGGCACCAGCACTGGCAATGTCAGCCGTAGCAGCAGCGGCGGGAGCAGCAGCAGCAGCGACGGCGACAGCAGCAGCAGCGGCGGCAGTAGCAGCGGCTCTAGCAGCACGATGGGACGTTGCCTCGTGTGCTTCAACTACGGTGGTGACCATCGCTATCCTGACTGCACTCGCCTGACAGGACGCCCACTGGATTGGGCCAAGGTCACCCGTGGGCTGCAACAGGCGCACGAGGCGCGCATGCGCCAGACGTCCGGTGCGACCGCCCGCTCGGCCGCCACTACCGCAGCCGTCCCAGAGGAGTCCGCCACCACAGCAGGCTCCTCCGCCGATCCTCGCGACCAGGTGCTCGCCGAGCGCGACATGACGATCGCCGAGCTTCACCAGCTTCTCGCCCTGCGCTCATCTCAGGGAGGTGCGAGTGAGTTGACTGAGTCGAGGGGTCCTACTGCTTATGGACTGTCTGTGTCGTTGCGTGATGATGTCTGTGGTGGTCCCCATGCCCAGGCGTGTGCGCGTGACGGACCCGATGACACGTCTTGGTTGCATGCGTCTCATGTCCGCTCCGTTGCTCGTCTTGTCGGGTCGCTTGCCGAGCGGCCTGCTGCCGTGCCTTGTTCCATCGCCAAGTGCCACGTTGCCCCTTTTACACGGGTCACAGATGCCATATGGGTCGTGGACTCTGGTGCCACCCATCACATGACGTGTCGTCGTGACGCCTTTTTCGTCTTGCATCCCGTTGGCGCTGTTCGCTCTGTTCGCACTGCAGCTGGCCATGAGGTCCCTGTCCAGGGTGTTGGGGTTGTGCACTTCACCGGGCCAGCTGGTCCTGTATACATCTCCGACGTCCTTTTTGTCCCTGATCTGGAACTTAGCCTACTTACTCTCCGTGCTTGCACCAAGATGGACCTCGGTGTCACGCACACGGCTGCCGATGCTCGCATCTTTG
This sequence comes from Penium margaritaceum, assembly GCA_023375785.1. NCBI lineage: Eukaryota > Viridiplantae > Streptophyta > Zygnematophyceae > Desmidiales > Peniaceae > Penium > Penium margaritaceum. The sequence goes on from SZWC01002223.1 coordinate 103,294, forward strand.
TGCGCGACACCAAGGAGACCGTCCTCAGTGGGACCGTTGTCGATGATCTGTATCACATTGCTGGGTGCTCTAGGAGTGCACCCCCTTTGCCTCCCTCTTCCGCTGCCCGTGCTTTCGTCGCTGGTGCTCTGTCCCCCGAACACCACCGCCTCCTGCATCGACGTCTTTGTCATGTGCACCTGGGGGCTGTCAATAGGCTGATCCGCACTCAGCCTGCTCTTGGTCTTGATGCAGCGTCCTTCGAGGCGCCGCCCACGACCGACTGTCTGGCCTATGCTGAGGGAAAAATGCACCGGTCCACTTATCCTACGTCTGTCTCCAGGGCTCGTCGGCCCCTGGGGCTTGTCCACTCCAACCTCATGGGTCCGCTCCCTATCGAGTTTCAGGAAGACCGCGGTCGCTACGTCCTGACGTTGACTGATGACTTCACGCGCATGCGCTGGGTCTACAGCCTGCGTCAGATGAGCGATGCAGCCATTGCAGTCCGCGTCTGGATGGTCATGGCCGAACGCCAGTCTCCCCACCGCCTTCAAACCTTTCGCTCGGACCGTGGCGGCGAGTACCTCGGTGACATGGCACGCTCCTTCACCGAGCTCGGTGTCTTTTCACAACCTCTCTGCTCCCGCCACCCCCCAGCAGAACGATGTTTCTAGGCATTGGAACCGCACCATGGAGGATGCGGTCCGCGCCATGCGCGCCGACAGTGCCATGACTGAGGCCTTTGCCTTTGAGGGCATGGCATACATGACCTGGGTGTGGAACCGCATTCCCCACGGTCCCCTCCCAGGTCACCGCACGCCCTACGAGTTGTGGTATGGGCGTCGAGCGGACCTGTGCCTGGCCCGTGTCTGGGGCTCCCTTGCCTGCGTCTGGTTCACGCTGGAGCAGTAGGGGAGCAAGCTCTCTCCGCGGGGCCGCCTCTGCGCCTTCGTTGGCGTCGCCCCGCGGTCAAAGGCCTGGCGGTTCTGGGACCCCGAGCGCCGCCGCATCGTGGAGTCCCATGACGCTCACTTCTTCGAGCAGCTCGCCTTCCGCGACCTTGCTCGCATTCACACTCTGCGTGTTGCTCATGCCCCTGGGTGTTCCGGTCCCCGTCGTGTGGGGGAGGCTCCTGGTCCGGTTGGCACAGTGCCCCCGTCCAGTGCGGTCACTCTGTCGCCGGCACCCCCGGGGCTGTCCCCAGCGGCTGTGCCCACCGGCACCCCCAGCCCCGCCCCGTCTGTGGCTCGCTCCTCTGCCCCTGACTCTCCGCGCTCGCCCGCGTCCGCGTCCGCGTCCGCGTCTGAGTCTGCCTCTGCATCTGCGGCTCTGCCTGATCCTGCGTCTGTTTCCGCGTCTGAGACTGAGCCTGACCCTGCGTCTGCTTCTATGCCTGAAGCTCAGTGTGATCTTGCGCCCGCATCCGTGTCTGGCGCTGAGCTGTCTCCGGTCACAGACGAGCCTGCGTGTGCCGTGGGCCTGACCCCAGCTGGCGATGCCACGCCAGCCTCGAGCGGGCCTGCCATGTAGTCCACACCGGCATGTGAGTCAGCAGCGCCCACTACTCCTGCCTCGTCGGACCCCTACACACGGGTACCCGGCGGACGTCTCCGCCCGTACCCCACGCGTAGCGTCGCCAGCGGTGATCCGGGCACAAAGGTCCTCGGCCTGAGTGCGCGCGGCCTTGCTGAGGTTCACCTTGGCTGTGCCACTGGTGCGGCACTACTTGCTCATGAGCGCGGTCTTGCTCGTGACGCCGCTGAGTCCATGGTGACGATCGACCCTCCCTCTGCAGCATATGCCCTAGCTACACGGAGTGCACCAGTGCTGGCTCCCGATCCCACCAGTCTGCCTGAGGCCTTGTCGGCCCCTGATGCTGAGCAGTGGCGCACTGCCTGCCAGGCTGAGCTTGATGCCATCCGCGAGCACGCCGTCTTTGAGCTGGTGGACTTGCCAAAGAACCGCAAGGCCATCAAGGCCAAGTGGGTTCTACGCAAGAAGCTTAAGCCAGACGGCACTGTGGAGCACTTCAAGGCGCGCCTGACAGCAAAGGGCTTCTCTCAGATCCCTGGTGTGGACTACACCGAGACCTTTGCCCCAGTTGGGCGGATGACGACCACACTCACGTTGCTGAGCCAGGTGGCACAGCACGACCGGGAACTCCATCAGATGGATGTCAACAATGCCTTCATAAATGGGGATCTTGAGGAGGAGATGTACATGGTTCAGCTACCTGGATTTGAGGATGGTACCGGTCGTGTGTACCGGCTGCGGAAGGCCTTGTACGGCATGAAGCAGTCACCGCGCTGCTGGAACCAGGAGATCACCAGCACGCTGAATGCGCTGGGTACGTTCAGAGTGATGCTGACCCATCCCTGTTCATCTCACAGTCCCCAACACTACTCACTGCCATCCTCATCTACGTGGACGATCTTTTGATCACCTCGCCCGACCTGGGAGCAGTGAATGCTGCCAAGGCCGTTCTCTCCTTGGCCTACAAGATGAAGGATCTTGGTGAGGCCTCTATCTTTTTGGGGATGGAGATCGTGCGCGACCGTGTTCGTCGCACACTCTGTGTCCATCAGGGACGCTACGCAGAGACCGTGGGGGAGCGCTTTGCCGACCTCCTTGCGGCCGTCCGCACGGCCTCCACGCCCATGACCCCTGAGGGGCAGGCCGCCCTGAAGGTCGATGACCCAGCAGACCTGGGGGAGCCAGTTGATGTGACCCTGTACCTGCGAGTCATTGGCTCGCTCATGTACTTGGCTACCATGACACGGCCTGACATTGCCTTCACTGTCAACCTGCTCGCCAAGTTCTCGCAGGCTCCGCGCCAGCCAACACTGGAGGCCGCAGTCCGGTGTGTGTGCTACATTTTTTCCACCGCACGCTTCGGCCTGTGCTTTCGCGAGCAGGTGTCCGTTGTGCTTGATGGGTACACAGACAACGATTGGGCGTGGAGTCCAGATGGCAAAAGCCGTACCGGCTACATCTTCCTCATGGGAGGTACTGCAGTGTCCTGGCAAAGTGGGAAGCAGGGCTGCATCGCACGCAGTAGTGCTGAGGCAGAGTATGTTGCCCTAGGCGCCGGTGCAGCGGAGTGTGTCTGGCTCGTCCGTCTGTTGCGTGAACTGTGTCAGTTCATTCCCCCCGTGGTTCTCCAGTGTGACAACATGAGCGCGGAGGCCATCGCCAAGAACTCAGGTGTGTTCCATGCACGCACGAAGCACATCAATGTCGAGCATCACTTCGTGCGTGACCTGGTTGTTCGTGGTGAGATACGAGTCATCCACGTGAGCACTAACACGCAGTGCATGGATTTTCTGACCAAGGCTCTGGGTCGTTCGAAGTTTCATGCGGCCACTCGTTCCGTTGGACTCTGCCCCACCCCTGTTGCAGGTTGATTCCTCATGTGCCACGCTGTAGGTGCTGTGCCTACTGCTTGCAGCGGCTGTGCGTTTCCTACTCTGTAGAGCGTTAGTGTCTGCATGTGCATGGACGTGTTTCGCCCTCCGGTCATGGGGGAGTGTTGTTGTGTGTGTCGTACGCAGCTTACGGTGACCCCTCGGCTCATGTCCATTCACGTACAGATCCCTGAGACTGGCGACGGTTGCAGCAGGTTGGCAGCCAGTGGCGACGGGCGCCCAAAAGACTTCCATATTTTGTAGACTCGTGCTATGTCAGAGCACGTACATGTGCAGCCTATCAGGATGTAGAACGTTTTGGCGTGGCCGTTCTGGTTCAAACGGCTCGTCGTTCTGACGTGTCTGCAGGGAATTGTGACCAAAACTGTGTTTTTGCCACTGGTTTGTCCTGCTAGAAAAATAGCGCCGTTGTGCGCCGTGTGTGTGTGTGCATCCACTAGGTCCGTGGCACTATTTAGGTTGGCCAGACCTTAGTTGTCATTTCTCTCTGCATATTTCAACATTTGCAGCTTCTGACACTTGTGTTTGTGTCCCTAGCCAACCCCTTGCTGTTCTCACCTCCACCTGTGTGTGTTAGTGAGTTAGTTAGCTGGCTTGTACTGCCACGCTAGCGACAGCATTGCTAGCAGCTGTCTCTCACCATCACCCCCGCTGAGCCCAAACGGGTCAGCGGGGAGAACACACTACGTACACCACGATAACAATAACGGTGGTCTCCTCGAGGCACCGGAACAACTCTCGGAGTACCCGGGTCTCGACCACTGAGAAAATAGGAACAGTGTCTGAAAATCTCAGAATCAGCGTCAAGACATCACACACGGCTTTCCAAACATCGGAAGCCCCACAACATCCATCGGGTCTCCTCGTCGCACCGGTATAGTCCACCGGGTGCGCGGGTCTGAACCCACCGAGAAAACTCTCCTAGCTCCCGACAAGCCCACATGGCTGCCGGAACGCATTGAGCGCGTCTCGCCAGTGCTGTCCTAGATGCTGGAGAAGTCTCGGTGCAGTCCAAAGGCTCGTCGTGTAGTCACGCCCTCCTCTGCCATATACCCCGAATGTGGGTATATCGGTAAACTAGCAGTGTCGGTCGTGATGGGTGGAAGCCACACAAACCAACACTCCCCATAGCTGACATAGCCGTCCACGCCAGAATGAAGGAGCGAAGGCATGGAACAACAATGTGTGGCAAGCCATAACATGCATGAGTAAACTCACACACACACACACACACACACACACACACATAAACTCGTATGCTATCCATCTAGGGTCTCCCTGGACACTGGCACAACCCACCAAGTGTCTGGGTCTCGACCATGAGAGGAGTGATGCACACGCACACAAACCAATGTAATGCACATAAACATGTCATACACATGTCAGAGGACAAGATGGTCTCCTCGTGACAGTGGC
>SZWC01002223.1:108871-126273 GCA_023375785.1 Penium margaritaceum
CTGCCTCACTGGATGCTGTACATGCAGACTGCACAACTCGGAAGTGCAGCGCCATCTGCATCTCTGCTGCTGAAGACGATGGAACTGGTGCCGCTACATCCTCCTGGGGGTCAACCAAGGTCGCAATGTGCTGAGACGCTGTAACATCGGATGCAGCTACAGGTGTTGCATCTACATCACCGCTTGTGTCTGTCATGCGCGGAGTGAGCGGTCGCATGCTGAGAGAGAAGGAGGAGGAGTCTTCAGAGTCCGTAGAGCATGTGGAAACGTCGTCCGTGTAGGTATTGCCACTCTCGGCACCGATGTGATCGGTAGGGTCACCAAGAGGTGAAACCGAGGGGGCAGAACTCAGCTCCTGCTGACGAGGTGACTCCATCTGCATGTATGGATCTGCTCCGGTGTCCTCGACTGTCGCCGTAATGGACACAGGTGTACAGGGTTCCGGCTCAGCAATGTCCGTCAAGGCGACCAACAAGCGCAGCTGGCGCTCACGCACTGTCTCGCCGGGAACGCTGGTCGCTACCACCTGCTCGATGATAGAGTAAGGACCATCATCTGACTCCGTCATGCATGTCGTTGCTCCGTCGTGGGTACGGGAATCCGAAGACTGTGGGAACATGGACGACTCCTCACGCTGAAGCTGGTCCTCATGTACCGCAAATGAGATGGTGGAGCCTGCTGTGTCTGGTGTAGCATATGTCCCAGCGATGTCTCTCAGAACTGCTGCTCTCAAGAATGCCTCAACCTCCAAAAGACTAACCGGCCACCTCTGCTCATGCACTGTGACTGCTATCGTACTGGTGTGAATCTCGTGTGTCAACGCCCTCGGAGATCCGTGTGGGGCATCCCGATCCGCACAAGATTGCTGTGCCACCACCAGGCCACTACTAGTCAGAGTCGCGAGTGGCATCGCCAAGGCACACGGGACCTGGACTCCTCCTGATGCAACCCGCTGCTGCAGAATGTCCGAATGCTGCCCAGCGTAGATGTCGACCTCAATGACATGCACGTCCCAAGTACCCCAACATCCGCCGGACTGGTGTGAGTCTGCTGCACGCTCTCCCCCAAAAGTATGATGGATGCATCTCGATCCGTACGAGACTCCTGTGCCACCCCTGGGCCTCCAGCGGTCGGAGCTGCGAGTGACACCGTCCAAGGACGCCGTGTCTGCGCTCCTCCTGATGTCACATGTTGTTGTGGAAGATGTGGATNAATGCTGCCCAGCGTAGATGTCGACCTCAATGACATGCACGTCCCAAGTACCCCAACATCCGCCGGACTGGTGTGAGTCTGCTGCACGCTCTCCCCCAAAAGTATGATGGATGCATCTCGATCCGTACGAGACTCCTGTGCCACCCCTGGGCCTCCAGCGGTCGGAGCTGCGAGTGACACCGTCCAAGGACGCCGTGTCTGCGCTCCTCCTGATGTCACATGTTGTTGTGGAAGATGTGGATCCAACTTGGAGGATGAAAAGCAACTCTCAACCATGAACGCCATATCAGGGTCAGACTCCACGCCATGTGCTGTCTCCGTATCATCTGAATCTGCTTGAGCTGACGCTCGGGCAGCATGGCCCGGCGCGAGTGCGAATCCTGTCGCTACGGTCACATCAGGCAATGCGCAGTGACCACACTCCCCCTCGGAAGGTACAGCAACGGAGGCCGAGGAGGTGGAGGATGTATCAACACTGGCGCGAGCATGCCGTGCGGAGCGCTGACGCCGACGTCATAGAGTCACTCGACTGGAACGACTGCATGGAGGTATGTCATCGTGAGATGGCGTCGTGGTAGTAGAGTGAAGGATCAACAGGATGGTGGCAGCCTGGGACTCGCTGGCAGGTGGAGCTGAAGGTACACCATCCGATGAGGAAGGAGGAGAGGATGGAGGAGATGTGATCGAAGAGGCCGTTGACAAACCAGTAGCAGAAGCACGCTCAGTGACAACGAGGTCACAAAGTTGCTGCACTGTCTGCCGGAGGCCGTGGATCTCAGCGAATATGTTGCCAGAGGTCCAGCTAGGGGATCTACCAAGGTTGGCAGATCCGTGTGCTGTGGAGGACGCATGCTCGGACGAGGCTGTAGCCAAGGTGGATGCCAGCCGGGAGGACGCGTCCAACAGCGACGCCAACCATGACGTCCATCACCACAGTAGTAGCAGGCGAATGCGCAGGGCGCCTGCTCAGATATCCGCGCACTCAACCGTGTGCTGGATGATGGATAGGTACCGAGGGCACCTACTCCCAGTGGTAAACACCAAGCCACGGGAGAGAATGGGGCCAGTAGGTACTGTCACTCCTGGAGGTCACGGTGTCCGGGTCAGCAAATGTGACCAGACGGGAAGAGCTGCACTACCACAGCACGCCCGGAGACTATAGTCCGACTAACTGCGGCCACTAATGCTGCTGCCACTTATGGAGCGAAGACTGCTCCAAGACGAGAAGGGGTGGCGGCTGCAGGTGTGGCTGCTGCTCCAAGCGGTAGACGACCCAGCCCTCAGAGCTGGTAAGACTCGAATCTGCCGTCGATCCTACGGGGTGAAGTGTGCGCACCAATCCACGGGCCACAGAAAGACGCCGGTCGAGGACGCGTCTAGAAGCGAAGATCGTCGCCGATGACCGTCCGCTGTCGGCTGAGAAGACGAAAGTGTAAGCTGTCGCGCAGCCGCCGCACTATGTAATCGTCGACACTCCACCGCCTAATGCTGCTATTGCGGCTATGAGAGTTGTTGCTGCTGCTGTGGCGGTAGTAGTTGGAAGATCATCCCCTTTTTTTATTGTTATTCTCTAGCCCTCAAGCCCCCACTTGTGTTCCCCCTTTTTTTTTCGGCTTTCAGGCGTACTCGTTTTTGGATTTTTGTTACTCGCCCCCTCCCTTTTCTCGATTGCCCGGAAGGTGGACAAACAGAGAAAAAAAGGGAGGGAGGGGGGTGTTCGGCTGTCCAGCTCTCCCTCCCGTGCACGCTCGCTCGCTCGCTCGCTGAGCGAGCGAGTGAGCAAGTGGGTGTGGGGGGGGAGGAGGGAGCGAGAGGGGGGGGGTCCTGTCCGCCCCTCTGACCCGGCCCCTTCATCGGTCGGCCGACAGGGCCGACGGGGGCTAGGGGGCCCACGAGGCCGACGGGCCCCCTCCGAAGGGCCCCTTGGAGGGGCTCGGCACGGCCCTTCGAGGGCCCCCCGAAGAAGGGGAGGAAGGGAGGGGGGGTGCGAACGGGGCCCCCTTAGAGGACCTCCCCGATCAGAGGAGGGCTGCGAGGCCCTCCTCGCAGCTGTAGCAGCAGCTGCAGCGGCAGGTGCAGCTGCTGCGGTTGCTGCTGCTGTTGCTACTTCTGCTGCTGCTGTTGCTTCTGATGCTGCTGCTCCTCTGCGTAGCAGCTGCTGCTACTGCTTGCTGCTGCCGCCGCGGCTGCTGTTACTGCACGCTGCTTCTGCTGCTGCTGCTCCTGTAGTAGCTGCTACTGCTACTGCTGCTATATGCTACTGCTACTGCTGCTTGCTGCTGCCACCGCGGCTGCTGCTGCTGCACCCTACTACTACTACCGTCGCTGCTGCATGCTGCTGCTACTGCCGCCGCTGCTGCAATAGCTGCTCCTACTGCTGCTATATGCTGCTGCTACTGACGCTGCTGCTGCAGCAGCTGATGCGCTGCTGCAGCTGCTTTTGCCACTTCTGCTGCTACTGCATGCTGCTGCTGCTGTACGCTATTGCTGCTGCTGCTACTGCACTCTGCTGCTGCTGCTGCCGCCGCTGCTGCACGCTGCTGTTGCTGCTGCCGCCGCTGCTGTAGTGGCTACTGCTGCTGTTGCTTTTGCTGTTGCCGCCACAGTCGCTATTGCTCCTTTTCGCGGCTCACCGCCCCTGTGGCGTTGACTTGCAGTCGTTTTGCGCTCCCTCATGCTGCTACCGGCGTGGCGCCTCGTGGCGAGTTCTCTTTGTGTTCCGCCCACTGCTGCTGCTTCTGCTGCTCACCTGCCCCCCTGTGCTCTGATACCAAATTGGAAATAACTTTAGGGCATGCAGGCCCATGCAAAAACGAACATGAGATTTGTGTGTGAGTGCGATGCAAGACGACAAGAAATTGGCTAAGTCTGGAACGCTGAATATAAAGAACAAGGAGAGAGTACAAATGAGCCCCTAGCGGGCTTAAGTAGGGGCGCCGGCAGCTAGCCGCACCGGGCCCCGTCACCCTCGCTAAGCCCAAACGGGTCAACGGGGAGAACACACTACGTACACCACGATAACAATAACGGTGGTCTCCTCGAAGCACCGGAACGGCTCTCTGAGTACCCGGGTCTCGACCACCGAGAGAATAGGAACAGTGTCAGAAAATCTCAGAATCAGCATCCAGACATCACACACGGCTTTCCAAACATCGGAAGCCCCACAACAGCCATCGGGTCTCCTCGTCGCACCGGTATAGTCCACCGGGTGCGCGGGTTTCAACCCACCGAGAAAACTCTCCTAGCTCCCGACAAGCCCACATGGCTGCCGGAACGCATCGACCGCGTCTTGCCAGCGCTATCGTAGATGCTGGAGAAGTCTCGGTGCAGTCCAGAGGCCCATCGTGTCGTCACGCCCTCCTCTGCCATATACCCCAAATGTGGGTATTTTGGTAATCTAGCAGTGTCGGTCGTGACGGGTGGAAGCCACACAAACCAACAGCAAATCGACTTTGCCAGCTGCTGCACCGACTGGTGACTAGTCGTCATGACAAGGACTCAGCCCGCTGCATGGACATGCAGTTCGGTAGGGAAATCATCTAGTCGTTGAGCACTAACTGGGAAATGTATTTTAACAGGCGTATTGCACATGTGTGGGCAGAGACATAGTCAACGACCAAACTCCCCCAGGCCAAGCAAAAACGCAAGTAGGGACAGAGAGAGTCACTCACGGACGCATTCCGACTTATCTCACAACCTTCTTGAACGAGTCGCGCTTGAGTGCCTTGGTCAAGAAGTCAGCCAACTGCTGCGCTGTCTCAACCCACACGATGCTGATACTGCCGTCATGCAACAACAAATGCACATAGTGACACTCAATGTTGATGTGCTTTGTGCGTGTGTGATGCACGCCGTCATTGTCGGTGATGGCCATGACACTCATTGTCACAATGCAACATGATAGATGTGACAAACTGACGCAACTTGGACAACAGACAACACAACCACACACTCTCACATGTGCCTGAGCCAAGAGCAATGTCCTGTGCCTCAGAAGTGCTGCGTGCAATGCACCCCTGCTTGCCACTGCGCCAGGACACAGCTGTGCCGCCAATCAGAAATATCCAGCCTGTGCGACTCTTACCGTCTGGACTGCCGGGCCAATCACTGTCGGTGTAACCCACTACGACAACAGACGGCTGCCGGCGGAACATGAGACGTTGCCAAGAAGTCAAGACGACATAGCGCAGTACTCGGATCGCGGCCTCGTAGTGGAGGTGATGCGGCTCCTGAGAAAATTGGGCCAGGAGGTTGACGGCGAACGCGATGTCTGGGCGCGTTGTCGTCGCCAGGAACATCAGTGACCCGATGACTCGCACGTACATGGTCACGTCAACTGGCTCCCCCACAACAGTTGGATCAGGGCTCTTCAGCTTCACATGACCATCGGGTGACATGGGTGAGGATGCACTCGGCACGAGTGGCAGGTCCTCTGCAGAGCGGGTGGAGAGCGTCTGCACATAGGCAGCCTGGTGGATGTGCAGGACGCCCTGGGAGCGATCATGCTCGAGCTCCATACCCAGGAAGACTCTGGCAGATCCGAGATCCTTCATCTCGTAGGCGGCGTACAGCAAGTCCTTCACACGCAAGATGGCAGCCGTGTCTGGCGACGCAATGAGGAGATCGGCGATGTAAACCAGAACAGTGGTGAAAGTCTTGCCTCACGGAGTGACAAACAGTGCGGGGTCAGCGGTGCTGCGCTAGAGCCCGCCACAAAGGAGCGTGCTGCTCATTTCTTGGTTCCAGCACCGAGGCGACTGCTTCAGGCCATAGAGGGTCTTACGCCGTCGCCAGACTCTCCCAGTGCCATCGTCGAAGCCTGGGGGCTGCACCATATAGAGCTCCTCACTCTCCAGTGAACCATGGAGAAAGGCGTTGCTTACATCCATCTGATGCAGCTCCCAACCATGCTGGGCGACGAGGTTGAAGAGCGCCCGGCTAGTGGATAGCTGGCCAATTGGAGCAAAGATCTGGTTGCAGTCGACCCCAGGAATGTGGGCAAACCCCTTGGCTGTAAGGCGGGCTTTGTACTTGTCCAAGGACCTGTTGGGCTTCCACTTGCGCCGAAAGACCCACTTGGCGTAGATGGCCTTTCGACCCGGAAGAAGGTCGACAAGGTCGTACATATGGTGCTGTCGGATAGCGGCAAGCTCATTGGCGCAGGCAGCGTCCCAGTGTGCAGCGTCAGGAGAGGCTCATGCCTCGCGCAGGGTGACTGGGTCCTCCGGGCGTGCTGTGGAGCGGACTCAGAGAGCATGTGCATCTCGAGCCCCAGGTGGGATGCGCGCGAGCCACGATGGCGTGTTAATGCTCGTGATGAAGCATGGAGTAGCCCAGTACAGAGCCCGGGTGAAGGTATGCAATGATGGCTGATGTGGTCAAGCCATGGGCCTCGGTGCCAGGGTCCCCACTCACGACCGTGGGAGTGGAGGAGACACGTGGGGCCACGGGGGGTCGAGGTGCCACGGAGCGTGGTGCGACAGTCTGCGCGCTCATCGACGGTCTGGGTCAGAGGCTGCTGCCTGGGCCACGTGTGTAGCGTGGCAGGGTAGGCGATGGCACTGAGTCCAATCGGCCAATGGAGGCGGACGAGGTTGTTGGCCCGGAGGGGCCGGCGGATGCGACCGGGGCTGCTGGCCCGGAGGGGCCAACGGGCGCAAGTGGAGCTACTGGCCCGAAGGGACCAGTGGATGCAACCGGGACTACCGGCCCGGAGGGACCAGCGGACGCGACTGGTGCTGCCGGCCCGAAGGGACCAGCGGACACAACTGGGGCTGCTGGCCCAGAGGGACCAGCGGACGCAATTGGGGTTGCCGGCTCGGAGGGACTAACAGACGCAACTGGGGCTGCTGGCCTGGAGGGACCAGCGGACGTGACTGGGGCATCTGGCTCGGAGGGACCATTTTACACGACTGGGGCTGCTGGCCCGGAGGAACTAGCGGAGGTGAGTGGGGCTGCTGGTTCAGAGGGACGAGCAGAGGCGACTGGGGCTGCCGGCTCAGAGGGACCAGTGTACACGACTGAAGCTGCCGGCCCGGAAGGGCCAGCAGATCCGACTGGGACTCTGGGCCGGAGGGACCAGCAGAGGCGACTGGGGCTGCCGGCTCGGAGGGACCAGTGGACACGACTGGGGCTGTCGGCCCGGAGGGACCAGCAGACGCGATTGGGGCTGCCGGCTCGGAGGGACCAGCGGACTTGACTGGGGCTGCCGGCTCAGAGCGACTAAGGGATGTGTCACCCGGAAGCGACAGGATGGAGGACGGACTCACCACTCCCCCACGCGACGGGATAGACACGGACGAGTTGGAGCGAATGAGGTCGCGTGGAAACATGTCCTCAAAGAAGAGGGCATCCCAGGACTCGACGATGCAGTGCCGGGAGGGATCCCAGAAGCGCCAGGCCTTGGACTGACAAGAGACACCAAGGAAGGTGCAGGGACGTCCGCGGGAGGCGAGCTTGCCCTCCTGCTGCAGGGCGGGTAGCTACACAATGACCACACAGCCCCGAACGCGAGCCGGGCGGAGGTCAGCTCGCTGACCGCACCAATGCTGGTACGACGTGGACTAGCGGGGAAGGGGACGGTGGGGAATCCGGTTCCAGACCAAGGTCATGTAGGCCATGATTCCAAAATAGAAGCCATCGGAGAGACCGGACTCGGCCCGCATGGTGCGGACGGCGTTGGCCATGGTAAGGTTCCACCGTTCGGAGACACCATTCTGGACGGGCGTATAGGGCGCGGATGTCTCATGGTGGATCCCGCGGGAGGCGAGAAAGGTCGTGGCCTCACCCATGTACTCACCACCGCGATCGGAGCGAAAGCGGTGAAGAGAGCGGCCACACTCGCGAACCGCAAAGACAAGTTAGTCCTGGATGGCTCGGGCGACATCGCTCATCTGTCGAAGGTAAATGACCCAGCCATAGCGAGAATAGTCGTCAGTGAGTGTGAGGAAATAGTGGCCATGTTGCCGACGGACTTGGTGGTGAGAGGACCCATGTCGTCCGAATAGACAAGGTCGAGAGGGGCGGACGCACGGGAGGAAGACCAAGGGTACGTGGACCGGTACATTTTCCCCTGAGCGCAATCAATGCACTCACTAGGGCACGGTAGGGGGAAAGTCTCCGGGTCAAGGCCCTTGGCTGGCTGGGTGCTCAGCATGCTGTCTACGACGGAAGAGTGGATGTGGCAGAGGCGGCGGTGCAAGAGGCGAGTGTGTTGAGGAGAAAGCGTACTGGTGACAAACACATGGCGTGTGGTGGCCGACGGGGAGGAGACAGAAGGAGAGGAGGAGAGGCGAGGTACATGCCACAGGTTGCCACGGGCGGTGGCATACAAAACGACAAGACCAGACGGATGCAGGGACACAGTGCCAACACCACACGAGTGCACAATGTCCATGCTCATGCGGTCAAGGGCAGTGACAGATGGGAGGCTAAGCTCGAGACCAGGGACGAAGAGGACATCGGTTAGAAAGACGTCACTGGAAGGACCACGGAAATGAATGACGTCAACACCACGGACAGGCAACACCTGTGCGGAGCCTGTCCGGACACCGGAGACATCGTCGACAGGCCGTCATGTGATGCGTGGCCTCGAATTTGATGATCCAGGTCTCGGTAGGGTCCTGGACCGGGGTTGCCAGACTGCTAACGGTCACATGGCAGTAAGCAAGGGACGCGGACGCGGTGGGAGGAGGCCCGAACCGAGACTGCCAATCGTCAAGTCATGCAACGTCGTCATGGGAAGGGGCAGCAGACGCCATGGGAGATGACGAGATAGACGAGGGAACGGGACACGACCGTAGCTTGGTCTCAGTCATGCAGGGCTGGACAAGAGAGCAGGAAGTGATGCAACTCGCACTGCCCTGGGGAGGAGGGCGAGGTAGGCCGAGTTGGAGCGCAATGAACTGCTCCAACCGACGCTCACGGGAGGACGACCCGGGAGTGTAGACGGAGTGTGGGGTGATGGCGCCGGAGCCCGGGTAGAAGGAGGAGTGTGCCAGCACCGACTGCTACGGCGCTGGTGTCGGCTGGACTGACGAAGCAACCAGAGTGGTGGAGCTGCTGGATGAGGCCGAAGTGTCAGAGTTGGTGACGGCTACGGCAGCAGAGGCAAGACGGTGCTCCCGCTGACGACGCATGGTGGCAATGACGCGTGCCTCGTCCATTGGTAGAGGGCACGTGTACCACCCGTGCCCGGGCTGGCCACAGTTGTGGCAGACCGAGCCTCCACTGCTAGACCCCATCGATGGTCGCTGCTGCTGCTGTTGCTGACCCTCGCCTTTCTTGTTCCGACGCTTCTTCTTCCCCAACGACGATGAGGTAACTGCAATGAGGAGCTAAAAAAGCCTGGGCAGCAGGTTGCGGCAACATGCGTAGTCAATGTAGCGTACGGGCTTCCACGCTCGTTGCTTAATTCTGCTGACCCCTCAGTCTGCTGCTCTAGAGTCTAAGTCTGGAAGCTCTAGGTTTGTTACTCAGAAACGTGCGCACCAGTGTTAGCGCCACAAAGCAGCTGAAAACTAAAAGTGACTGATTAGGAATGAAGAATGAGCATCAATGTGAGACCCGTCCAAGTTCTAGCTCCCCCCCACTAGTGTAGAACTTCTTACTCAGCTAACCAGCCAATCTGAGAATAGTCTAGGACCTATTTTCTGGCAGGCAGGGCTTTCTCGGTGAGCCCTGCCAGACGTCCGACAGCCCAAAACCCGGGCGTCGTCCGTTTTGCCTGAAAACTAGACCATAGCATAATACCGCCGCTGCAAATGCAGTCATTCGGTAAGAATTAGCTAGAAAAATAGCAGTGAAGAGTTATGGCTGCCTGAACCCAGGCAGTGCCTACGACACTCAACGATGCCAAATAGGGCCATACAGGAGGAGACATGGACCCTAGGCACCGCATGATGCTGCAGATGCAATGCCACAGCCAGACACAGCACTAGGTGCATGCAGACAACATCTACAGTGGCAGTGACTGCCAACGGCCCGACCACCGAGGAGGCCTGCCGATGGAACTGAGCGCATTGCCCGAGGGAGGAGGCTCCAACAACGGGTGTGTGGGCCTCAGCATGCGTCGGCTCCATCGAGCGACACTCCAGCGGCGTCAAGTCTTGCCGTCATTCATGTGCACGTCGATGTACACAAGCCGGGAGGACACAATAGAGTACAATGAGAGATGCATGAAAACCAACACGGGGATGGCGACGGCCACGGAGGCGAAGGAAGGGGAGGTGAGAGCCTCCGTGCGCTGGAGGCTGGACTGCAAACGAGCTTCCTCAATCTGGAGGAAGAGCTCGTATACCCAGGGCATGAGGGTTGGCTTGGCCGTCATGGTGGAGAGGATGTCATGAGAGTAGTGGAGGAAGACATCCGCGTACGCGGGGGTGGCACCGCGCTTGATGGTGAGGAGCGCGGCCAGAGGGGGTAGGGCAGGGGTCCCGAGGCGACGAAGGATGTCCTCCGCTGGCTGCCAGTAGGAGGTGACCGTCTCGGTCTCCCCCATGGCAGGGAGTTCAAGTCCTGTAGCAAGCGGCTGGTCTCAGCCTCGCTTGACAGGCGATGGGGACAAGTGAGGACGTGCCACGCGACTACAGGGTTTGGGGTGGTGCCAACGGTGACATCGCCTAAGAAGGGCTCGAGGGCGAGGCGGGAAACCGGAGGGGCGACAGGGACTAGAGCGCGGACGACACGACCAGCGTCATATAACTGGTTGGCCAGGGTGGCGTCATACGACATGGTGTAGTATGCCCACAGGCCCCCACCCTGCGCCCAGATCAGAAAGCTGAGCTCCCCGCCCCGGAACTGCTCGCCGGCCTGAAACGGCGGCGGCGGCGTCTGAAAGTCCTTTTGCCTGCGGCCGGCACCCAGAGTGGGGCCAAGGACGGAGGTCACTATCTGCCGCTGGCGCTAAGTTTGCTGCTGCGCCAAGTAGTGCGTGGCAGCAGACACAATTGGGCTGGCGTGCCCTGGAGGGATGGCGGCGCATTGGTGGCAGTCTGAGAGACCAACGGCTGCAGTGCCGTAAGCTGCTGCGTCAGGGCGGCGAGCTGTTGCTGAAGAGCAGCGAGGGGGTCAGGGCCAACAGCGCCAGAGGGCTGCTGCCGCTGCTGCTGCTGCCACTGCTTCTGCTACTACTGATGCTGCTTCTACTGCTGCTGTTGCTGCTACTTCTGCTGTTTCTACTACTGTTGCTGCTCCTGCTGCTGTTGTTCCCGTTGCGCCTACTGCTACTACTACTGCTGCTGGTGCTTTTGGTGCTGTTGTTGCTGCTGCTGCTCTTGCTGTTCCTGCTGCTGCTGCTGCTGTAGCCAAAGCAAGAAAGGGGGGGTGGGGGTCCTCCCAACAGAGGAGGACCCCCTCCCCAGTGGGGCTACCAGCCATGGTTTGATGCCCCTTTTTTTGTGTGTTGCTGACATCAGCAGTGATGTAAGCTGAGGGCGGTGGGCGTCTTGCCTACCCTTAGGTTTCTTCACTCCTTCCCTTGTTTCCCTTTTTTTGCTTTTTTTTGTTTTTTGTTTTTTGAATTGATAACTTCAGCAGCGGGATGCTGATGTCAGCATTGGCGGTTGTTGGGGCCGCTACTGTAGCTGCTGTTGTTGTTGCTACCACTGCTCCTGCAACTGGTGTTGCTACTGTTGTTGGTGGTTGTTGCTGCTACTACTGTTGCTGTAGCAGCTGCTGCTGGTGCTATTGTAGTAGTTGGCGCTGCTGCTACTGCGGCTGCTGTTGGGGCTACTGCTACTACTGCTGGGGCTGCTGTTGTTGCTACTACTCAGTTGCAGTTACAGTAGCAACTGCTGTTGTTGCGGGCTGCTGCGACTTGTCTGGCTACTGAAGATGTAAAGGTAGCTGCTGCAGCCGCGACAACAAAGCTGGTGGGGTGAGGTTTTTTTTCTCTTACGTTTTTGTTTTCCTTCTCTCGTCTGTAACAACAGGCAGCTGCTCGCTGCTAATTGCGAGTAGCGGGCTACTATTCGCTTGCAGCGAGCTGCTGCTCGCTGGCAGCGAGCTACTGCTCGCTGGTAGCAAGCTGCTGCTCGCTGGCCGCAACGGGCTCCTGCTCGCTCCTCGCTCGCTGCGGGCAGCGAGCAGTAGCAGCCGCCTTGGCTTCTGCCGGTAGTTGCTCGCTACTCGCTGCTGCTGCAGCACACTTCTGCTTCGGCTCGCTGCTGCGGATGCTACAGTCTACTGCTGTTGCTGCTACACGTTGCTGTAGTTGCTGCTTGCTGCCGCTGCTGCCCGCTGCTATTGCAGGCTGCTGCTGCGAGCTGCTGTTGCGAGCTGCTGCTACTGCGGGCTGCTACCACCTGCTTCTTCTGCCTACTACTGCTGCTGCTGCTGCTGCCCAGAGCTACTGCTGGGTGTTACTGCCACTGCTCGCTGCCGTTGCCGGCGGCTGTCGCTGCTGTAGACTGCTACAGCTGCGTGCTAGTGCCAGTCACTGCATCTGGGTGACGTTGTAGCGTGCGTCGTCGCTTGCAGGTGTCGGACGCGGCGTGCCGCTCACCTCTTCACGTCACGCGTTGGGGTCAGCGCTGCCGAAAAAGCTTTGGTTGCATTTCCCCTGGCCCAATTGCCGTGGGAAAAAATCTGACGCCGCCACCAGGCGGGTCAATGTTGCCGGAAAAAATCCGGCAGCATTTCCCCTGCACTCGCGCATATGGGGGTCCGTCGGCATTGTCTGGCACCTGTACGCCAGTCTTCTGTTGCTGTTGCTACGCTCTGGCTCTGATACCAAGCTAGAAAACCTAGGCAGCAGGTTGGGGCAGCGGCATTGTTGATGCAGCGTGCAGGCTTCCACGCTTGTTTTTAAAGTCTGCTGCCCCCTCAGTTTGCTGCTCTAGAGTCCAAGTCATGAGGCTCTGGGTTTGTTACTCAAAGATAAGCGCGCCAGTGTTAGCGCCAGAAAGCAACTGAAAACTGAAAGTGACTGATTAGGAGTGAAGAATGAACAACAATGGGAGACCCCTCCAAGTTCTAACTCCCCTCCACTAGTGTAGAACTTGTTACTCAACTAACCAGCCAATCAAAAAATAGTGCTAGACCTATTCTCTGGCAGGCAGGTTTTCTTGGTGAGCCCTTCCAGACGCCCGACAGCCCAAAACCCGGGCGTCAACCGTTTTTCCTGAAAACTGGACCATACCGTAAGACTGATGCTGTGAACGCAGTCGTGCGGTCAGAATCAGCCAGAAAATAGCAGCAAGGAGTTACGGCTGCCCGAACCCAGGTAGTGCCTACGATAGTCAGCGATGCCTAACAGGGCCATACAGCAGGAGACCTGGACCCTAGGTACTGCATGATGCTGCAGACGCAATGCCACAACGAGACACATCGCTAGGTGCATGCAGAGAGCATGTGCAGTGACAGTGACTGGCGGTGGCCCGACCATCGAGGAGGCTTGCCGATGGAGCTGAGCGCATCACTCGAGGGAGGAGGCTCCACAGAGCGAAGGGTGAGTGAGCCTCAGCATGCGTCAGCTCTACAGAGCGACACTCCAGCGGCGTCAAGTCTCGCCGTCAGTCATCTGCACGCCGATGTACACAAGCCGGGAGGACACAACAAAGTACAATGAGAGATGGATGAAAACCAACAGTACCGGCTGGTAACTAGTCATCATGACAAGGACTCAACACGCTGCATTGGCATGAAGTTCGGCAAGGAAATCATCTAGTAGTCGAGCACTAACTGGGAAATGTATTTTAACAAGGCAAACCAGCGCGAGGAAGGATGTTTGAATATCAAGGCTGAACGCTGAGTAATTTCTGGTGATGACTCGGCCTTCGCCCTGGTTGGTCAAGGGCTTGCGACAACACGGGATTTCGCCGGATCAAGATTTTGACAAGCAGGATCCGCTCGAAGGGCCCTGTTGTCATTGAGGTCGAACGGCAGGGCTCCATGGCTGATGAGATCGGCCGTTGGGGTCCATTTGTTGACGATGGAGCGAAATGGGTTGCCTTATGGAACCGCTTCATTAAACGCGGTGCTGAGGTCGAACTGCCCATCTTTGGGAGACAATTTTGTGTGGACGCCTTTTGGTTGCGCATATGTATAGAAATCAAGTGTTTGAAGATGCTTGCTACACGTGTTTTAAAAGCTATGATGCGTCACAAAAATATTGTTGAACGAGTGGTAGAATGATCTTGATGAGTCATAGTTCAACTAATAGCTCATAGGTTAGCGAAACGAAATGAACTGGGATGCTCGAATGATTGAGATTATAGGAGTCTTTTGTTTTTAGTTTAAAGATGCCCATGAACGTCACAAACAAAAAATAAACTTATGGGTTTATTACAGTTAACAGAACAAATAAATTGATGTAATGCATCTAAAATTAAAGGTAAAATATGAATTACAGTTTTTTTCTTTTCTTTTTGAAGTTTTTGGTGTGTTTCATTGAACAAGGAATAAGAAGGGGTAACATGTTTTCCAAGAGAAAGAAATTGGGGTATAAGTCTATCATTTATTTCCATCAAAATTATAGTTTTTCTTTCCTATTTTTTTGTGTCCGTTATTTAGTGAGAAATCAAGGTTAGGTCCCAAGGCCAAAGAACGTTTTTAATGAGAGAGCGAGTGGAGGGGGTGGACTTCTAAGTCGCCCTCATTCTCGCTCAACGATGTCTGAGACGCCCCCATTCTGAGAAAAATAGCTAGGTCGCCCCCATTCTAGAAATTAATGGCAAGGTCGCCCCCACTTGTGGTGTTCTTGGGAATCATAGCTAGCCCGCCTAGTAGGGATGAAATATTATCGACGTCTTGCCCCCACTTATGGCTAACTCGCCCCCAAAAATGGGGGAAAAATGTTTAAAATTCTCAGAATGAGGGAAAGTTGGAAATCAAATAAAAATGGGGGCTACCAAGGAGAAGTTTTTCGAATAGGGGCAAAGAATTCCTTTTTCTCAGAATGGGGGCGTCTTAGGCGTGGTCAGCCGAATATGGGGGTGATCGGGGAATTAGCCGGGATGCAGGTTGGAGACCAGTGCAAGTGGGAAGCGCGATTCCAAGGTCCAGTGTCGCCGACGCGCATTGCGGACACATGGCATGGCGGCTGTCGGATTGTGGTGCAATGGCGACGCGCACCCTGAGCACCCTCGTCCCCATCGTAGGACAACGGCTGTCGTTCAACAACTTCACAAAACGTCTTCACAAAACGTCTTCACAAAAAGTCTTTACAAAACGTCTTCACAAAGCGTCTTCACAAAACGTCTTTACAAAACGTCCCACAAAAACAGTCGGCTCTCTTCTTTACAGCCACAGGTGGTGTGCGCTCTTCCACTTTCCGGTTTTGACAGAGCAAGCCGCGTACGGGCTGTGGGCTGCTAAACATGGCACACGTGGAATTCGTGGCCGAGCCGCTCGGCCCGAGCGCATGAAGATTTAGGGTGTGGCAGGCAGCCCTAGCGCCACCCAGCTGCTTCCTGGCTGCCTGGCCGCGGGTGGCCAGTGAAATGCGGTGGGATGGGATGGGTTGGGACCCGTGCGTGAGCGTGTGCGCACTCCACTCCACTGAATCCATTTGTTAGGGATGACGGCCGCGCAGACTCTCGACTCGAGGCTCGCTGTGAAAAGCACATCACCTATCACTGATAGGTCAGCTTCGACTATGCGAGGGGCTCAAGCCGTACAACGCGGATTCGATGTGGTCCTCTGTGTGGACTGTTCGCACAGACACCTCTGCAACGATCAAGGCGGGCTGTTCAAGTCGACACCTTTCTGTGGCTCAGCCTGCGATCCGCTTATTCTCGTTGCGTTGGATCGGCGCAGTGAGGGAGTGAGAAACAGCGCTGCTGCGTGTGGTCCTCCTGCGGCGATGGCGCCATGGCGATCCCTCCTCTCGCCGACAGCCGCTCGCGCCCTCCGCGGCTCCCGCCACCCTGCCGGTTCCCAGAAGCTGCAGTACCAGTCGCAGCAGCTGCAGCTGCAGCACGGCGCAACTGCTGCAGCGCCCACCACGCCCACCCATCCCGCCCCTCTCTCAATTTCGCCCTCCCGCGCCATGTCCACTTACGAGCCGCCATTCCCCACGTCCACCGACAAGCAGCCGCAGGGCATGCCCAAGGCGCGCGCAGAGGCCTACGGCCGCGCGACCCCCGTGCAAGTGCAAGTGCCAGCCGCAGGCGAGAGCAAGAAGGACGAGGTAGGCGAGGCGGGAAGGAAGGGCGAGGGCGCGACGACGAGCAGGAAGAGGGCTGGGGATGCGGCGCTGGGTGCGGCAGAGCTGGAGGGAGGCGGGGGCCACGTGCCAGTGCCAGTAGCAGGCACGATGACGGTGGAGAACGTGAAGCAGTTCCACATCTACCGGTGGAATCCGGACGAGGGAGGGCGCGCGAGGCTGCAGACGTTCGATGTGGACGTGCTGCAGTGCGGCCCCATGGTGCGTGCTTGAGTTTCTTGGACGTTGTGTACACGGTGCACAGTCCACGGAATGGACGGGAACCCTTTTCCTTGTCGTTGAACATGTGTATGACATGTATGACATGTATGACATGTATGGCATGTCTGACATGTATGACATGTCTGACATGTATGACATGTATGACATGTATGACATGTATGACATGTATGACATGTATGACATGTATGACATGTCTGACATGTCTGACATGTATGACATGTATGACATGTCTGAGAGGGTTTCTCAAGACAGCCGCAGACTGTTCGAGGTGGACGTGTGCTGCTGCAGTGGGCTCCCTATCGTGCTTGCGGCACTACCTCGCTATAACGCTGTGTAGTGCTGGGCAAAGATGGTGGTGGCGGTAAACCATCGCCACCATTTCAAGATATGGCATGACAATGTCACGCCATGAAAAATGCAAACCGACCGCGGAAAAAAGAAAAGAAAAAAAAGGGAACCACAATGAAGGCTCAGTTTAGCTAACAAACTGAGGCTTTTCAAGTGTCGCCGCCATGTCACACAACCGTGTCAGATGTCAGATGCTCGCGCGGTGGCTTATCCAAGTTTGATCGGTTTTGCACTCTGCGCTTGCCTCCCAGGTGCCGAACCCCAGACACTTGTGCTGCAGCAGCCGCAGCAGCAGTGCTGCTGCGGCACCAGTGCGACCTACATGTGTGCGTGGACCACAACCACCAGCACTGACAGTGATGGCACACCATGGTGTTGCAAGGCATGGCATTAAACACGCCAAACCCTCAACACAAAAAAGAGCCACCCTCTTACCCCCCCCCCCCCCCCCCCC
>SZWC01002223.1:127989-139267 GCA_023375785.1 Penium margaritaceum
CACACACACACACACACACACACACACACAAACACACACACACACACACACACACACACACACGCACACACACACACACACACACACACACACAAACACACACACACACACACACACACACACACCCACACACACACACACACACACACACACACAGGCGAGACGAGTACACGAGCGAGCGGCTGCAGCAGCTGTCGTCAGCGCGCATGTACAAGTGCCACACCATACTCAACTGCGCCGCGACGTGCCCCAAGCACCTCAACCCGGGCAAGTCCATCGCGCAGATGCGGCGCATGAACCTTCTCTCCGCCGTCACCAACCGCCCAGACGCGCTCCCGCACGTCAACCCCGCCAACATGCGCGGGTCATAGGCATGTGGGTCTGTGGTTGGTGGAAAAAGGGGGTGGGGATGGGGAGGGATGTGCATGGCAGCACACACGTAATAGAAGTACCACCGTTTGGATGGTGTCCTGCTGAGAAAACGGTCAAATGAGTGGTAGTTTTGTTACGTGCAGTATGGCATGTGCATGGGATTGCGGTGGCATGGCACAGGGTGGGGGTCTCGTCAACCCTCCCAGTACAACTGCATCAGGGGTGATGGCATCATCCCAAGTAATGTGTCGATTTAACATTACTTTGGATGGAGGGAAACGAGGACTGGGCCTTGCTGTATTTTGTACGAGGATGGACATATGGATGCGCATCCAAGACTTTTTGGAAAAGGGGAGGGGTGAGGGGTGTTGCAACATGATGATACTGGAGTAACCAGCAAGTTCTGAACATGGGCTGTAAGCAGAATTATTGGAAACAAATGTCCACATTTGTGAGATTGTGTACGTCATTGGTGATAAGATTTACACTTGAAAGAATCACGATTCAGTGAACGAATTTTCTGCTGAAAAAGTGAAGATTGTCCTTTCAAACCATGCACTTCTGTGTGCTCTCTAATGGTGTCATTGAGGATGACAACATATCACGTTTTGCGTGCTTCAATTGGATACGATCAAAATCATCATGCCAGACACGGGGAAAGAAGTGTTTCAAATGTTGCAAGCAATGTACGCGAATGCATGTGAAAATCCTTCTTGCAGTACCCTTCTTGCTCATGCTGATTGCTGATTGGGTTCCATTTCCTTCCCTAAGTTTTGATCTGTACATACTGATTATTTAGAAAAGCCTTTCCTCCAACTGACACACAACTAGGGCGCAAGTAGGGTGCAACTAGGGCACAACTAGGGCGTAACTTGGGCGTAAATATGGCGTAACTAGGGAGCGACAAGGGTGCAAGGAGGATGCAAGTATGGCCCAAGTAGATCGTAGCTAGTGCCCAATTGAGGTGCAAGTAGGGCGCAACTAGGGCGCAGCTAGGGCGGAAATAGGACAGAAGTAGAGCACAAGTAGGGTGGAACAAGAGCGCAATCAGGGTGCAACTAGGGTCAAACTAGGGTGCAACTTGGGCGTACCTAGTGCCCAACTAAGGCGCAACTACGGTACAACTAGGGCACAACCAGGGCGCAAGTAAAGCGCAACAATGGTACAACTAGGTCGCCACTAGGGCGCACCTAGGGCGCAACTAGGGCGCAAGTAGGGCACAACAAGAACACAACAAGGGCGTAACTAGGGTGCAAGTAGGGCGCAAATAGGGCTTAACTGGGGCGCAGCTAAGGCAAACTAAGGAAAAACTAAGACGCAAGTAGAGTGCAAGTAGGGCGCAACTAGGGGGCACCTAGGGCGTAACCAGGGCGCAGATAGGGCACAAGTAGGCCGTAGCTAGTGCCTGACTGAGGCGCAACTCGGGTGCAAGTAGGGCGCAACTTGGGTAAAACTAGGGTGCAACTAGGGCGCAAGTAGGGCGCAAGTAGGGCGTAACTAGGATGCAACAGGAGCACAAATAGGGCACAACTAGGGAGCAACTAGGGTGCAACAATGGCGCAACTAGGACGCAAGAAGGTTGTGTTGAAGATTTGGCGCTCTGCATGCCCAAGTGCGGCGCCGGGAGGCGTCGACGAGCGGCTAGAGAAAGAAAATTCCTTGTTGATGGATCTGGCGACTCGAGGATTGCTCAGATCTTAAAGTGTAGGATTGCCCCGGGATTGCAACTCTCGGCTCTGGGAGCTGGCTGCGGTTCAACTGCCGGTGAATCATTGACCGCAACGAGTAACAAAATGCCATATGAGGATTTTGCTCCGGAAGGACTGCCGAGGCGTCCGGTGGATGATCCGCCGGATTGCAGTAGCGCAGTTTTGTTACTCAGGGACAGCCAAAATCCCGGCTCAGAGTCAGAAACTCAATATTGCAGTTTGTTACTCGGGGCTAAATAAAAATTCTGACTGCAGGTCCGCAAACAGGTTTCGAACCATATCAATCCCCATCACCAAACACAATGATTAACTCATCAAAACAGACCGGAAAGGCGCAAGGGGGACCGCCGCTACACGTAGGGACATCTGCGCCTCCAGAATGGCATTTTGATGGGCCCTTGATGTGTGAGGGTGCCTCGGCGGGCGACGTGGTGCGCGCCGCGGACTGAGCGGCTGGTTTGGGATGGCGCGCTCCGATTGACGTAGCGGGAGCAACGGTTACCCGAATCGCGCACGGTTTGGTGCATTGGAGAGATCATTACTAGCCCTACAAACTTTTAGATCATGTCCATGTTCAAACTAATGCAAAATTGTGTTCTTCCCTTTGCAAAGGGTGACTGGGTCGCAAGTCTCTTCCTTTTCGAGAAACATAGCGTGAGGCGACCAGAAATCTCAAGCTTAGACTCAGAACCACCTGCGCAAAAAGAAGCCGTCAGCAGAGAAGACCTGTCAGGCCACGTTGGAACTGCACCCTGGTTTGTGAGAAAGGGCTATGGGCCCACGGCCTTGACCGGTCTACAAATCGCTCATGGATTTTGCGGCGGACGGGATTTTGTCATAGTTGCGCCCTACTTGCGCCCTAGTTGTGTCCTAGTCGCATGGGACGGGATTTTGTCATAGTTGCGCCCTACTTGCGCCCTAGTTGTGTCCTAGTCGCACTGGAGTTGCTTCCAGGGCTACAAGATCATGGATTTGGCAAACAAAATGTTCACAATGAAGCGACTTCTGACGATGAGAATAGAGGAGGGAGATGATGTCATTACCGCCATGCAGTAGATCGAGTCGCTTTCCTCGTAGTGTAATGACACTACGATGGCCCTCCTCATGGCCCTTCCTGATAGTTGGAGCCCTGTCATCACATCTTGGGAGGATGGGCAGAGGATAAGCTCACATATGGCGCAGTTGCAGAGTACATCCGCAACGAGGCACATTAACGGAGCTGCGGGGAGTCCTCGTTGTCCTCATCGGCCCTTGTCACCAAAACACATGGTGGCAGAATCGGGGCCAAAGGAGGTGGCAGACATGGTAGCAGCAAGAAGGGCGCCAAGAAGGGTGCGTGGCGTAATTGTGCACTAGTTGCGCCCTAGTTGCGATCAAAGTGTCAAACAAGGGCATTCCTCACTTGTGCCCCACTAGGTGACACTGTCTCGGAAGTGTTTTCCACTACCAGAAACATAGAGTGAGGCGACCACAAAGCTCACGCTTAGACTCGGAACCACCTGCGCAAAAAGCAAGCTGTGAGCACAGAAGACCCGTAAGGCCACGTTGGAACTGCACCCCGGTTTCTGGCAGGATTCAAGTCTGGCCCAACTAGGTTGTAGCTTGTGACCAACTGAGGTGGAACTAAGGCGCAACTAGGGCGCAACTAGGGCGGAAAGAGGACGGAATTAGAGTGCAAGTAGGGTGCAACAAGAGCGCAAGTATGGCGCAACTAGGGTGGAACTAGGGCGCAACTTGAGCATACCTAGTGTCCAAGTTAGGCATAACTACAGTGCAACTAGGACACAACTAGGGCGCAAGTAGAACAAAACTATGGCACAACTAGGTCGCAACTAGGGCACCCCTAGGGCGCAACTAGGGCGCAAGTAGGGCGCACCTAGGGCATAACAAGGGCGCAACTAGGGCACAAGTTGGGGGCAAGAAGGGTGCACATAGGGCACAACTAGGGCGCAACTAGGGAACAACAAGGACACAGCAACGGTACAACTAGGGTACAAGTAGGGGGCAAGTAGGGCTCAACTAGGGCACAGCTAAGGCGCAACTAGGGCACAACAATGACGCAACTAGAGAACAACTAGGACGCAGATAGGGCGCAAGTAGGGCGTAGCTAGTGTCCAACTGAGGTGCAACTAGGGCGTGACTGGGGCGCAAGTAGGCCGCAACTAGGGTGCAAGTAGGGTGCAACTAGGGCACAACTGGGGCGCAAATAGTGCACAACTAGGGCGCAAGTAGGGCGCAACAAGGACGTAACTAGGGCACAACTAGGGCGCAACTAGGACGCAACTAGGGCGCAACTAGGGTGCAACTAGGGTACAACTGGGGTGCAAGGTGGGCGCAAGTAGGGCAAAAGTAGGTCGCAACTACTTCCAACTAGGGTTCAACTAGGGCGCAACTAGGGCGCAAGTAGGGCGCAAGTAGGGCGCAACAAGGGCACAACTAGGGCGCAACTAGGGCACAAGTAGGATGCAAGTAGGATGCAATTGGAACACAAGAAGGCCACAACTAGGACGAAACTAGGAGGCAAGTAGGACGCAACTAGGAAACAACTAGGGCGCAACTAGGGCGTAGCTAGTGCCCAACTGAGGCGCAACTAGAGCTTAACTAGGGGGTACCTAGGGCGCAAGTAGGGCATAACTAGGGTACAGCTAGGGTGTAACTAGGGTGTATGTAGGGTACAAATAGGGCTCAACCAGGGTGCAAGTAGGGCGCAAATAGGGCGCAAGTAGGATGTATCTAGGGCACAACTAGGGCACAAGTAGGGACCAACTAGGGTGCAACAATGGTGCAACGAGGGCGCAAGTAGAGCATAAGTAGGATGCAAGTATGGCCAAACTAGGTCGTAGCTAGTGCCCAACTGAGGCGCGACTAAGGCGCAACTAAGGCGCAACTAGGGCGGAAACAAGATGGAAGTAGAGCGCAAGTAGGGTGCAACAAGAGGGCAAGTAGGGCGCAAATCGGGTGGAACTAGGGCAGAATTTGGGCGCAGCTAGTGCCCAACTAAGGCGCAACTATGGTGCAAGTTGGACACAAAAGGGCGCAAGTAGAGCGCAACTATGGTACAACTAGGTGGAAACTAGGATGCATCTAAGGCGCAACTATGGTGCAAGTAGGACGCACCTAGGGCGCAGCTAGGGCACAACTAGGGCTCAAGTAGGGCGTAAATCGAGTACAACTAGGGCGCAATTAGAGGACAACAAGGACACAACAAGGGCACAACAAGGACGGAACTAGGGTGCAACTATGGCTTAACTAGGACAAAACTAAGGTGCAACTAGGGCACAAGTAAGACGCAACTAGAGTGCAACTAAGGCACAACTAGGGCGCAACTAGGGCGCACCTAGGACGCAACTGGGGTGTAGATAGGGGGCAAGTAGAGCGTAGCTAGTGCCCAACTGCAGCGCAACTGGGGCGCAAGCAGTGCACAACTAGGACGCAAGTAGGGCGCAACTAGGACGTAACTAGGGCACAACTAAGGCACAACTAGGATGCACCAAGGGCACAACTAGGGTGCAAGTAGGGTGCGAGTAGGGCACAAGCAGTGCACAACTAGGGCGCAAGTAGGGCGCAACTAGGACGTAACTAGGGCACAACTAGGATGCACCAAGGGTGCAACTAGGGTGCAATTAGGGTGCAACTAGGGCGCAAGGAGGGCGCAAGTAGGGAAAAAGTAGGGCGCAACCAGGGCGCAACTAGGATGCAACTAGGGCGCAACTAGGGCACAACTAGGGAACAAGTAGGGTGCAACTAGGGCACAACTAGTGCGCATGTACGGCACAAGTAGGGCGCAAGTAGGGTGCAATTAGAACACAAGAAGGCCGTAACTAGGACGAAACAAGGGGGCTAGTAGGATGCATCTAGGGCACAACTAGGGTGCAACTAGGATGCAACTAGGATGGGACTAGGACGAAGCTAGGGTGCAACTGGGGCGCAACTAGGACACAACTAGGGCGCAACTAGGGCGTAGCTGCTACCCAACTGAGGGAAAACTAGGGTGCAACTAGGGGGCAACTAGGGTGCACATAGGGCACAATTAGGGTACAACTAGGGTGTAACTAGGGCACAAGTAGACTGCAAATAGGGCTCAACTAGGGTGCAAGTAGGGCAAAAGTAGGGCGTAACTAAGGTGCAACTAAACCGCAACTAGGGCACAACTAGAGAGCAACTAGGGTGCAACAATGGTGCAACTAGGACGCAAGTGGGGCGCAAGTAGGATGCAAGTATGGCCCAACTAGGTCATAGCTATTGCCCAACTGAGGTGCAAGTAGGGCAAAAATAGGGCGCAGCTAGGACAAAAAGAGGACGGAAGTAGAGCGCAAGTAGGGTGCAACAAGATCACGAGTAGGGCGCAACTAGGGTAGAACTAGGGCGTAGCTAGTGCCCAACTAAGGCGCGACTGCGGTGCAACTAGGGCGCAACTAGGGCCCAAGTAGAGAGAAACTATGGTAGAACTAGGTCGCAATTAGGGCGCACCTAGGGCGTAACTAGGGCGCAAGTAGGGCGCGCCTAGGGCGCAACTAGGGTGGAAGTAGGGCGCAAGTAGGGTGCAAGTAGGGTGCAAATAGGTCATAACTAGGGAGCAACTGGGGCACAACAAGGACATAACAAGGGCACAACTAGGGCGCAAGTAGGGCTTAACTAGGGCGCAGCTAAGGCGCAACTAGGGCTCAACTAAGTCGCAACTAGAGTGCAACTAGGGCTAACTAGGGCGCAACTAGGGCGTACCTAGGGTATAAATAGGGCACAAGTAGGGCGCAAGTAGGGCGTAGCTTGTTCCAAACTGAGGCCCAAGTAGGGCGTAACTAGGGCACAAGTAGGCGGCAACTAGGGTGCAAGTAGGGCGCAACTAGGGCACAACTAGGGCGCAAGTAGTGCACAATTAGGGAACAAGTAAAACACAACTAGGACGTAACTAGGGCACAAGTAGGGCGCAACTAGGATGCAACTAGGGCACAACTAGGGCACAAGGAGGGCGCAAGTAGGGAAAAATTAGGGCGCAACTAGGATGTAAACCCTAGGGCGCAACTAGGGCACAAGTAGGGCAAAAGTAGGGCACAAGTAGGGCACAAGTAGGGTGCAATTAGAACACAAGAAGGCCATAACCAGGGCGCAACTAGGGCGCAAGTAGGACATAACTAGGGCGCAACTAGGGCACAACTAGGGCGTATCTAATGCCCAAGTGAGGCACAACTAGGGCGTAACTAGGAGGCAACTAGGGCGCAAGTAGGACTCAACTAGGGTACAACTAGTGTGCAACTAGGACGCAAATAGGGTGGAAATAGGGCTCAAGTAGGGCGCAAGTAGGGCACAAGTAGGATGTAACTAGGACGTAACTAGGACGCAACTACAGCGCAACTAGGGCACAACTAGGGCACAAGTAGGGCACGACTAGGGCACAACTAGGGGCAACAAGGGTGCAAGTAAGGGTCAAGTAGGACGCAACTAGGGTGCGATGATGGCGCAAGTAGGGCGCAACGAGGGTGTAACTAGGGTGTAACTAGGGTGTAGCTAGTGTACTAGTAAGGGGCAACAAGGATGCAACTAGGGCGCAACTAGGGTGAAAATAGGGCGAAGGTAGGGCACAACTAGGGCGCAACTAAGGAGTAACTAGGGCGTAAGTAGGACGCAACCCGGACGCAACTAGGGCATAACTAGTGCCCAACTAAGGGGCAACTTGGGTGCAACTATGACTGAAAGAGGGTGCAAGTAGAATTCCACTAAGGCACAACTAGGGTCCAACTAGGGCGCAACTAGGGCTCAACTAGGATGCAAGTAGGAAGCAAGTAGGGCACAAATAGGCGGCATGTAGGGTGCAAGGATGACACAACTAGGGTGCAACTAGGATGCAACTAAGGCAAAACTAGAACACAACTGGGGTGCATCTATGGGACCACTAGAACGCAACTAGAGCACAACTAGGGCACAACTAAGGTGTAACTAGGGCGCAAGTAGGGCGCAACTCGGGCAGAACAAGGACGTACCTAGGGTACAACTAGGGCACAACAAGGGTGCAAGTTGGACGCAAATAGGGTGCAAGTAGGGCGCAAGTAGGGCGCAACCAGAATGCAAGTAGGGCAGAACTAGGGTGCAATTTTGGCGTAGCTAGGGCTTAACTAGGGCGCAGCTAGAGCCCAACTGAGGCGCAAGTAGGGCACAACTAGGGCGCAAATAGTGTGAAAGTAGGACGCAAGTGCACCCAACAAGGGTGTAGCTATTGCCCAACGGAGGCACAAGTAGTGCGCAACTAGGGTGTAGTTAGGACGAAAGTAGGGTGTAAGTAGGGGGAAACAAGGGTGCAACTAGGGTGCAACTAGGGTTCACATAGGGTGCAACAAGGGAAAAACTAGGGTAGGGTGTAACTAGGGCGCAAGAAGGGCACAACTAGGGCACAACAAGGTTGCAACAAGGGCGTAGCTAGTGCCCAAGTGCGGAACAACTAGTATGCAACTAGGGCGCAACTACGGCGGAGCTTTCATGCAACTGAGGCGCAATCAGGGTGCATGAAGGGTGCAACTAGGGAAAACTAGGGTACAACTAGTGCCCAACTGATTCGCAACTAGAGTGCACGTAAGGCGCAAGTAGGATGCAAGTAGGGCGCAAGTAGGGCGCAACTATGGTGCAACGAGGGTGCAACTAGGGGACAACAAGGGCACAACTAGGGTGCAATTAAAGCAAAACTAGGATGCAAGTAGGGCACAACTAGGGGGCAAGAATAGCGCACCTGGGTCTTAACTGTGACGCAACTAGGACGCAAATATGGCCCAACTAAGGTGTAGCTAGTGCCCAATGGAGGTGCAACTAGGGTGCAACTAGGGTGCAGCTAGGACATAAGTATGACAGAAGTAGGGCGTAAGTAGGGTACATCTAGGTTTCAACTAGAGCGCAACTAGGGTGCAACTAGGGAAAAAGTAGGGCACAACTAGGGCAAAACGAGGGCGTAACTAGGGCATAACTAGGGCACAAGTAGGGCGCAAGTAGGTCGGAAGAAGGGCACAACTAGGATGCAGCTAGGGCGTAAGTAGGGTATAACCAGTGCCCAACTGAGTCGCAACTAGGGCGCAACTAGGGTGCAACTAGGGTGCAAAACTAGGGTTCAACTAGGGCACAACTAGGGCGTAGGTAGTTCCCAAATGAGGCCAAACTAGGACCCAGTCATGACGCTAGTAGGGCACAAGTGGGGCGGAACTAAAACACAACTAGGGCGTAACTAGGGCATAGCTAGGGCAAAACTAGGGCGCAACTAAGGCGTAACTAGAGTGCAACTAAGGTGCAACTAAGGCGCAACTAGGGGGTAAGTAGGGTGTAACAAGGAGGCAAATAGGATGCAACTACGGTGCAACAAGGACGCAACTAGGACTTAACCAGGGCACAACAAGGGCGCAACTAGGGCGTAACTAGGGCTCAAGTAGGGTGCAATAAGGATGAAAGTAGGGCTTAAGTAGGGTACAGTTAGGGCATAACTAGAGCACAAGTAGGGTGTAACTAGGGCGCACGTAGGGAACAATTAGGAACCAACTAGGGTGCAGGAAGGGCACAAGTACAGGTGAACTAGGGTGTAGCTAGTGCCAAATTGAGGCGTAAGTAGGGTGCAACTAGGGCGCAAGTAGGGCACAACTAGAGCACAACTAGAGCGCAACTAGGGCGTAGTCAGTGCCCAACTGAAGCGCAACTAGGGTACAACTAGGGTGAAAGTAGGGCACAACGAGTGTGCAACTAGGGTGTAACTAGGGCGCAAGTAGGACACAACTAGGGTACAAGTGGGGCACAACTAGGCCACATCTAGGGCACAACCAGGGCGCAACTAGGGCGCAACAAGGGCACAACTAGGGCGCAACTAGGGCGCAACTAGGACGCAACTAGAGCGCAACTAGGATGCAACAAGGGTGCAACTAGGGAGCAAGTAGGGCACAACTAGGGCGCAACTAAGGCGCAACTAGGGCACAACTAGGGTGCAACTAGGACGCAACTAGGGCACAACTATTGCCCAACTGAGGTGCAACTAGGACGCAACTAGGATGCAAGACGGGCACAGCTAGGATGTAAATAGTGTGCAACTATTGCTCAACTTAGGCACAACTAGGGTACAAATAGGATGCAACTAGGGTGCAAGTAGGGCGCAACTAGGGCGCAAGTAAGGGACAACTAGGGCACAAGTAGGGTAGAACTAGGGTGCAACTAGGAGCCAACTAGGGCGCAACTAGGACACAACTAAGTTGGAACTTGGACGCTACTAAGGCGTAAGGAGGAGACAACTAGGGCACTACTAGGATGGAACTTGGGTGCAAGTAGGGTGGAAGTAGGACAAAACTAGGGATCAACAAGTGCGCAAGGAGGGCGCAACTAGGGAGAAACTAGGGTGCAAGTAGGATGCAACTAGGGCGTAGTTAGGGCACAACTAGGACGCAAGTACGGGGCAAGTAGGGCGCAACGAGGACGCAAACATGACGCAAGTAGGGGGAAACTAGGGTGAAACTAGGGCACAACTAGGGCACAACTAGGGCGGAAGTAGGGCGCAACTATAGTCCAACCAGGGCACACCTAGGAGGCAAGTGAAGCGCAGGTAGGACGTAACTAGGGCGCAACTAGGGCATAGCTAGTGTCCAACACAAGCGCAAGTAGGATGTAACAACGGTGTAACTACGGCGCAAGTAGGATGCAACTAGGGAACAAGTAGTGCGCAACTTGGGTGCAACTAGGGCGTAGCTAGTGCCCAATTTAGGCACAAGTAGGGTGCGACTGGGGCGCAAGTAGGGCGCAAGTAGGGCGCAACTAAGGAACAGCTAGGGCGAGTCTAGGGTGCAACAATGATGCAACTAGGGCACAACTAGTGTGCAAGTAGGGTGAAACTAGGGAGCAACTAGGTTACAACTAAGGTGTAACTATGGCTAAATAATGACGCAACTATGGTGCAAATAGGGTGCATCTAGTGCTCAACTGTTGCGCAAGTAGGATGCAGTATGGGCGCTAGTAGGGTGCACCTAGGACGGAACTATGACGCAAGTAGGGTGCAACTAGGACGTAAGTAGGGAGCAACTACGGCACATCTAGGGCTTAACAAGGGTGGATGTAGGGCACAATTAGGACACAACGAGAGCGCAACAAAGGCATACCTAGGGTGCAACTAGGATGCAACTAGGTTGCAACTAACGAGCAACAAGTGCGCAACTTGGGTGCAACTAGGGCCCAACTAGGGCTCAACT